>APFE030952695.1:0-13343 GCA_000404065.3 Pinus taeda | reverse complement strand
TTATATATAATCTTTATATAAATTTTTGGCAATTCTTTAGGTAAAATAATTTTATACAATCAAATTTGGGCAAATCATTTTTAGAAAAAAATGGAAATTAGCAAATATTTTGTTTCGAAAAAGCATATAAAATTATCCCACCTACAAATATTATCCCCTAAAATTTCCCCTGGATCTATTGTGAAAAACTATTCAAGTAGAATATGCACAATAATTTATAGACCATGCATACCCCAAGAACAAATCTAAGATAAACATTATATGAAATTAATTTTAGTTTTTTTTTTTTCAATAATTTTTATCAAACATGAAATATGTAAAACACTTAAATTTTTATATATGTCTAATAAAAATATCTTTTGAGAATGATAACAATTTTTAATCACATTTAGTCTTTATCTTTTAAACCTTTTAATACAATTTACATATCATTTGCAAATTGTTCACATTCTTGTTTTTATAATTATAGGTTTTTGAAATGATATAGATATTTTAATCATCACATATAGTACTTTCCTTCAAGCCATTAATAAGAATTGTATCTTTGATATATCTAGTTGAAGGGTTGATGGATATACTCTTGTTGTTATAGTGACAACCGCTAGCTTTGATTTTGAGCCTAACCCATATTACTCCAATACCAATTCACCACTAAATAATAAATAAATAAATAAGATTAAATATAATGTTATACTCAAGATATTTAATATAATGCAAAAATCTATAATTAAATTATTATTTCTTGTGTTTTTTTTTGTAAGCTTGGTAGGACAACATCTTTATCATGTCCAACTTCTTACCCCGATCAGGGGATAGCACAAGATTTGAACCGAAGACTTTCAATTCGGTGAGACTTCATTTCCATGGCCATTATCAATCGAGCTACCCCTCATGAGATAGCACGAGGAAAATTGGATGCCAGTGGACTATTATATATTCATTCTCTCATAGTTACAAGATATTTGAATTTTACAATGAATATAGGGGAGATCTGGTGAGAAAAATGCAATTTGGATCCATTACCTGGCTTTTTCAGTGATCTATTCGATTGTAAAATTCTTAAGGATATTTCCCCTAGTCCCATATGCCCTACCAGGAGGAATGATCATTCTGGTGCTAATGGCATTGTGAAAAGGCTTGACAAGTTCCTTGTTCACATATTTTTGCATGCAAGATTAAGGTAACTAGCTACATGGTCCTTATTTTCAGGAATCTCGGACCATGATGCTATTTTTATGGAATGGAAGGGTGAGCAAGATGTCAATGCACTGCCACTCAAATTTAACCACATGTGGCTTCAAGAAAAGGAACAAGTGAACCTGATTCTACACTCTTGGCAGCGACTAATTGAGGCAAATCAAATCAATAAGATGAATAAAGTCTCATATAAACTGCACAGATTGAAATCAGAGGTCAAATCATGGGTCTACAAGAGCAAAATGGATCTCTCTTAGGAGATGAATGACATAGAACGAAATTGTTGTTATGATGGATCCCACTCTTCCTGGTTTTTTCTCGGAACAAATAAAGAAGACAATTTTGGAGCTTACTGTCTGGAAGAATAATATACTAAAATTCTAGGAAGATGAGTTGCCTATTTAGGTTCTCCGTAGGACGATCGCAACCCTTCACAAAGGTTTCAAAGCTGAATATGAGAAGTGCATTGATAAGCCCTAAAAGTCTTATTGGTCTGCGCGAAGGAAGGGTTAGGGTATAAAATGACATCACAGCTATCTCAGGGTGCAGAAACTTGGTTCCTGCATCCCTCCATACTACTTCGGGTGAGACTTCAGTCCGTGCTCCGCGGATTGATGCCGAAAGGGCTAATAGTGTAGGGATTTTCTTGGCTAATCAATGTTGAACCTGGGTCAAGGCCCATCAAGCCAACACTATTATATATTTAGTCTCTCATAGTTACAAGAGATTTGAATTTTACAATGAATACAGGGGAGATCTGGTGAGAAAAATGCAATTTGGATCCATTACTTGGCTTTTTTAGTGATCTATTCAACTGTAAAATGCTTAAGGATATTTCCCCTAGTCCCATATGCCCTACCAGGAGGAATGGTCGTTCTGGTGCTAATGGCATTGCGAAAAGGCTTGAAAAGTTCCGTGTTCACACATTTTTGCATGCAAGATTAAAGTAACTAGCTACATGGTCCTTATTTTCGTGAATCTCAGAGCACAATGCTATTTTTATGGAATGGAAGGGTGAGTAATATGCCAATGCACTGCCACTCAAGTTTAACCACATGTGGCTTCAAGAAAAGGAACAAGTGAACTTGTTGGGAATGGTTCCCCTAGGGTCAATTTTGGGGTTAAAAGCCCAAGTTTTGAGGCTAAAGGCCCAAGTTTTGTATAAAGAATGTAAAGTATCTGCATTTTGTGGTCGCGGAGTACGAAGATGTAAACAATCAAAAAGGGTTTCTGCCATTAGTTTAGGTAGCTTGTGTCGGCTTGATGAGAGCCACCATTGGTCCGCGGACAATGGGAATGATTAAAAAGGGAGTCTTAGAAGAGTCTAAGGCAATTCAGTTTTTAGTAAGTTTTTGGACAATTGATTGATGTAATGGGTCTGTGAGAGCTACGAGTGAAGAGTCTTAACATAGGAAGGAGGCTTTACAGTTGAGTGCATAGAGGCCTAGGGTAAAAGTCCGCAGCTAAGTGCACAAACCCCTGCAACTATGTGCGCAAGGAAGTTAGAGTCTATACTGGAGATCTGAACCATCAATAAAGATAATTATTATGGATATATCTATGTAAGCTATTTTACTTCTATTATGAATATATGCAGTTATGTTATGTTGAATACTGAGTTTATGATTTAATGTTGTATTGATGCGTGAATCTATGTGTTTTACTTTTTCATATGAACGCAAGTAAGAACATCTGTTTACGCGAAGATAATCATAATGCATGTTGAAGTAACCAATACTTAAGATAATTTGGGTAGACACAGAAGTAAGAGTAATTTCAGAGGCGTGTAGGCATTTGAATTTCCTATTTAGGGTCCGCGAAGGACGATTGCAGACCTTTGTGAAGGTTTCGAAGCCGAATAAGAGAAGTGCATTGATAAGCCCTAAAAGGCTTATCACTCTGCACGGAGGAAGGGTTAGGGTATAAAATGACATCACAACTATCTCAAGGTGTAGAAACTTGGTTCCTGCTTTGCTTCAGGTGAGACTTCAGTCCGTGCTCTGCGGATTGATGCCGAAAGGGCCATTAGTGTAGGGATTTTCTTGGATAATTAACGCTGAACCTGGGTCAGGGCCCATCAAGCCAACAAATGGTTCCGTTGTCAGGACCGGGATCTGCATAATGAGATGTGTGATGTCGCATCACTGGAATCCAACTAAGAAGGAGATCGAAGACTGGTTGGATAGAAATATCCATGAATTCGCAGTGCAAGATAACACGAATCCACAATTGACGAAAAACAATAGTTGGACAGATACCTGTACACAGAGATACACGAGATCTTCTTATGTTCCTTCTCAGTCGAGTTGTACGAGTGGATCGCAAAATTGGCAGATGTCCAAGGAAGGTGGAGGCTTGATGGTCCAATAGTCTGGACCTTGGAGTTAGTGCAGAGATTAGAAGCCTCTGAAGATAAGAGCTGTTGACTATTGGCTTGATCGTATTATACAATGGTTCATGACAGAGTTTGCGGTCGATACCTTGGTCAGTTACAGTGAAGCAGAGCGCCGCTTCTTCAAGGGGTCGCGAGGTAAGTATTTAAAATCATTAAATACCTAGATTAAGATCCTCATGTGTGCAAATTAGGTTATGCAACTACCTTGATGTTTGGGGCTACACGAAGTGGAAGGACATTTAGGAATAAGGGGAAAAAAGGCCCTGAATATAGCTCGCTAATTGAACCTCCTCTGAGTGACGACGAGGAAGCAACAGATGCATCTTTGCAAAGCATTGTTCAGTTGATAAAGAAAGGGCTCCCATGAATACCCCATCCACCCACACCACCTCCATATTTGCCTCTGTCGCATACACCTTCGCCTACACCACCACCACCTTTGCCACTGTTTAATATGGTGAACTTAGTAAAGCTACCTGTGTTCAAGGGTGTGGGAAATGAAGATCCAGACCAGTTTTGGTTTGTCGTGAAGGTTGTATGGGAAGCTCAGGTATCATAGATGATCAAATGAAGAAAGCAACATTGGTTAGTGCTTTGCAATATCGCGCGCTAGCGTGGTACATTAGGTACTGCACTGACAACCCGACGTTCACATTGGCAGATATCTAGACTGCATTGAATAAGGAATTCAGTAGACCTAAGTTTGAAGCGCAATCAATTATGGGATTAAAAGATATCATGATGAAGCCTGGTGAGACACCATGGGAACTGGATCAGAGATTGAAGTGTACAATCCACGAGACTAACATGAATCTGACTGATGGGAAGCACTGCGAATGGTTTGTGGCTTCGCTCTTGCCTCATCTAAGGGTTGCACTATCACAAAAAAATATTGGGACCCAGGTAGAAACCTTGGAAATTGCGATGAGATTGCATGAGACACCAATGCAAGATGTTAATCTGGGGGTTCGGCGGACTCATGCATAGTTGTAGAACCTTTGCTTAGAAATGCAAAGTTTGAAGAAAGATAGAACAAATCGACCCGAGGTGCACGAAGAAGTTTGGTGCCTGAAGTGCAAAATCCAGGGGCATGAAAAATATCATTGTCCAGTTTTCGCAAATTATGTTGCAGCAGGGGGACCAATGCCTTTGAGGATGGAAGCTCCAATAGGGCCAAGTACAAGACTCACTCTATGGTGTGTTATCTGTAAGGTAGCTGGAAAACATGCAACAAACAACTACTATTTGCTGTAGAAATACGTACAAACACCGCAACAACTCTTCTGCAACTTCTGTCAATCAATGGGTCATGATGAGCACAATTTATGTAGCTAGGAATTAATGATGGATAAAACACCTGCATATAGGATGCAGGAAAAAACTCGACCTTCGGACCAAGGCACTGGGGGAAATCGAGGTGAGTATCATGGGCGCAGACGAGGCTGAGGTGGAGGAGGACCTGGTAGAGGTCGAGGGTGGGTCATTTGTTACAATCATGGGGGACCAGGACATTATGCGCGAGACTTCTTGAATATGACACGTCTGTCATGCCGCTATTGTACTCAGTTTCACCACGTGATGGAGGATTGCCCTATATTATTAGCTAAGATATCTGAAAAGGGGGCACAGCCTCAACAACTGACTCAGAACCTGCATATGTTGAGGGTTGAGCCTTGCGAGGAAGATCCTTAGGTAAATATTGTGCTGCGGAGTGGAGCGGCGATTGGTGAAGATAAGGGGAAGTAGCTTGAAGAAGGTGAGTGGGTCTGCAAAGCACCCAAAAAAGAGACCAGGTTTGATCTAGAATGCGCGAGAGAAATGTTTATGGAAGTGAAGAAAAGCTTCGTTGAGGCCTCTACCTCAAGAACTCAGAAGAGGCTGGTTGAAGTAATGGACCCGTCCATGATTACTACTTTCTTAGAAACCTGTATGAAGTTGTTGTGCGATAGTAAGGTTGTGACGGGACTGTAGGAGTTGATCAATAGGTGCACTGTGAAGGAAAACGCTACTGATGGACCATGCGTAGTCAATAATATTGGCAGGCATAAGGCAAGAATGGGGCATGAGATGAGGCTCATTACGCAGATAGGAGAATATGAGATGGATCAAGTTATTCTAGATCTGGGGTTAGACGCGAATGTTTTGACTAAACGAACATGGGAAAGGATGGGGAGACCTACACTACAATGGTCTCTGATTTAGTTAATGATAGCGAATCAGCAGAAAATCATCCCCATGGGAAGATTGCAGGGAGTAACAGTTGATAATGAGGGCGCGAGCGCACTAGCTGATTTTGAAGTAATAGAGATTGTGGATGACAACAATCCCTACCCGCGTTCCTTGGGATTGATTGGGTGACTGACATGAATGGGGTAATCAATTTAAAGAAGTGGAAGATGATTTTTGAGAAGAAATCGCTCTGTGTAGTGGTGCCCCTGGACCCTGCAGAGGGACCGCGCTATATTGAACCGGTCCGCAATTATGAAAGTGATGATGATTTGGACCAGATTTACAAGATAACAACGCGAGATTAGGATTGGGTGAATTCGATAGCAGATGGGCGTATTGCATGGGACCACGAAATTTCTTACACATCAGATTCAAATGAAGAGTTGGAGCATTGGCAGAATTGACTGCATGAAGTATCTATGCTGCGTTGTAATATGATGACCAAGTCGTTGCGTTGTGTATCGTCAGAGGTAAGAAATCTACCCTACTATGATGGTTTAACCGATGTTGATCACTTTGATGCATTCAAAAGAGAAGCGCCAGAGAAGCATCACTTCCAGGACCTGGATTAGGCATTGTGCGCTACGCCTACGATATGGTGGGGCATGCACAAGGACAATTTTGATGATTGGTGCATGTACATAAAAATGATGAGAGTGCAGTTGGGTCACCCACAAGTGTGGCTAACAGAAAAATATGATGGGAGGAATGACCCGCGTGACCATTTGGCAAAATGGACTGAAGTGTATGAAGTGGAGCCTCAGCCGGAATGGGTACATCTATTTTGTCATACCTTGGATGTTATACCGATGAATTGGTACTTGGAGACATAGCTACGCCATGGCACTGAAGAATGGGATTTTTTGCACCAAGGATTTTTTATGATGTTCAACTTTGATGATGGGTTTGAACGTATTGATGAAGTGTTACAGGAGGTCAAGGCAATGTTCTTCAGGATTCCACAGGATCCTCTAGATTTGATTCAACTTGATTGGACTACCCAGCTGAGCCACACACTAGAGTGCTATAATGTGACAACGGAAGAGGAAGAGGAAGACCTAAGGAAGATTAATATTCCAGAGAATGAAGGTCACTGCAAAGTTGAAGGACCACAGCTAGAGAATCAAGACATCACCGAGCTGCTCAAAACTAGACAAGTAAACATTGGCATAGAGGCAGAGCCTAAGTTTGCAAATATTGGGGACTACTGGGATGACGCAACAATAGATAAGGTTGACGAATTACTTCGCGAATATCAGGATCTGTTCCATAGGAATTTTTTAGATCTGAAAGGGATAATAGGGGACTTGGGTGTCATGAAGATCACTCTAAAACTCGACGCAAAGCTAGTTAAGTAAAGGCCTTACCGCCTCAACCCAAAGTATAAAGAAAGGCTCCACTTGGAGTTGGATAAAATGCTTGCAATAGGCATCATTGAACTATTAGAAGAGTTTGATTGGGTAAGCCCCATGGTAGTTAAGGACAAGAAACAGAAGGATGAGATACAGATATGCATAGATCTCAAGAAGTTGAATGACACTTGTGTGCATGATCCTTTCCCAACCCCGTTCACCGATGAGGTGCTGGATAATGTTGCAGCCAAGAAGCATATTCATTTACTGATGGGTTCTCAAGGTACCATCAGATCAAGATCGCGTCGGAAGATAGAAGTGAGATGATCTTCACAACTAAATGGGGATGTTTCCAGTATATGATAATGCCTTTTGGGCTAAAGAACACACCGACGATCTTCCTGTGCGTAGTCGTCGCAGCATTCAAATATTTCATTCACAAATTTTTGGAGGTATACTTTGATGATTGGACAGTGTTTGGCTTGGTAAGTGCCATGTAGCAAGTCTGTGTTTGATGTTGGATACATGTTGGAGGTACCAGATCGCGCTCAATCTAAAGAAATGTTTGTTCTGCATCCCTTTTGGGATCTTGCTGGGTCACGTGGTATGCAGACAAGGCTTGATGATAGATCCTGTGAAGATCATGGTTATAATCAATTTGGAGGCACCGAGAAGTGTGAAACAGCTGCACGTGACATTGGGGCATACAGGGTGCTATAGAAAGTTCATCAAAATTTATGCCCAGATTACCGCGCCAATGGAGAAACTATTAAAAAAGGATGCTACATTCTGCTGGAATGAGGAATGTCAGAGGAGCTCGGATGTGCTAAAAGAGAAAATGGTCATCGCACCGATCCTAGTCTTCCTGGATTGGAAGAAGAATTTTATGTTCATGTGGATGTGTCATGTATTGCGCTGGGAGTAGTACATACACAGGTCGGTGAGGGAGAATTGGATCATCCTATAGCGTTCGCAAGTAGGAAGCGATCTAGAGCTAAGAAGAATTATTCAATGACAGAGCACGAAGGTCTGGCTATGGTATATGTGCTCTAGAAGTTCAGGCACTACTTGCTAGGCAGACAATTTAAGATGTATACAGACCATTATGCATTGAAGTACTTGGTGAACAAGCGTATGTTTTCTGGGGGGGGGGAATATACAGATTGTTGTTGCTATTTCAAGAATATTATTTTGAGCTTATTGTGCAACCAAGACAATTGAATGTCGGGCCGGATCATCTGTTGCGCTTTGAAACAAGAGAGGAGCCTACTAATTTGGAGGAAGGACTACCTGACACACAGCTCTTTGCGGTGCGTGTCACGAATAGTCACTTTGAAGATATTATACACTTCCTAATGATGGGAACAGTTCTAGATGGATATACTAGCCAACAAAAGAAGGAATTGGTGGTGCGCGTGACAGACTTTTCTGTCGTTGCAGGGAACTTGTATAAAATGGGATTAGATGAAATATTGCGATGTTATGTGCCAGAATTTGAACAAAACAACATCCTCGATGAGGCTCATGGAGGAGTAGCAGGAGGACATTATGTGGGAAAAGCAACAACGCAGAAGATTCTACACACTGGGTTGTGGTGGCTGACACTGCATAAGGATTCAAAAGTGTATTGTAGGGCATGTGATGCATGCCAAGGGACTGGAAGACCATCATAGAGGGATGAGCTACCTCTAATTCCGCAGATATCGTTACAGCCATTCGAGAAGTGGGTGATTGAATTTGTAGGACCAATTAAGCCTCCAAGAAAGAAGATGGGTGTGCGGTACATCATCACAGTGACTGAGTATTTAACTAGATGGGTAGAGGTGCAGCTTGTGAAGGATTGTACAAGCACAATAGTAGCAAAATTCATCTTTGAGTACATGCTAATGAGGTTTGGTTATCCGAAATTTTTTATGAGCGATCATGATACGCATTTTCTTAATGAAATGATCAACGCGTTGACAGAGGAATTTCAGGTTTACCATCAGAAGGGTACACCATATCACCAGCAGGCTAATGGAATGGTAGAAGCGTTTAACAAGATACTGGAGAGCTTGTTGACAAAGGTTTTCAATGCACAAAGAAATGACTGGGATGTGTGTGTACCCACGGTGCTATGGGCTTACAGAACAACTTGTAAGAAGCTGACTGGACAAACACCTTTCAGGCTGGTTTATGGCATTGAAGCTATGATGCCAATGGAATATATTGTACCTAGTCTGTGCATAGCGACATTCAAAGGAATGGTGGATCGCAGAGCCATGGAAGAAAGTCTCGTGTAATTGACAGAACTGGAAGAAGATAGGTTTTTAGCTAGATTCCATCAACAAGTTCAAAAGGAGTGCGGAAAGGCATGGCACGATCGACACATCAAATTGTGTACCTTCAAGGTAAATGATTTCATGTTATTATATGATAGCGAGTTTGATAAATTTCCAGGAAAATTTCAGATGCATTGGCTAGGGCCCTATGTCATCAAGGAGATTACCGATGGTGGAGTAGCTCAGTTGGTGAAGTTGAATGGAGAGCCATTTCTAGGGAAGGTGAATGGTAGCCAATTGAAGCCATACACCCGGGATTCGGCTAGGTGACTATACGGTAGAAGCACAATCTTAGCACTCCAGATAGCTAAAAGGAGGTGTAGGACTATAAAATACACTACTTGGGTTGTAGAGTTGCACGAGTGGGGTACTGCGAGGAATGGAGGATTGTCACAGTGTAAGTAGAAGTGCGAGGGGAGTTGCGCTACTGAAAGAGAGACCACGTAGGGCAACTGGAAAGTGACCGTTATGGTCACTGTTCATGATTTGACTATGGGAAAACGGCTAAATGGATTGGGGGTGGAAATTAAGTCGGAATTTAAGAGTAATATCTTTGAAAATATGTTGCCACTCTAGGATTTATGAACAAATTTTGGGGCATATAGTCAGATTCAAATTCGAAATTGCCTATAAATTACAGATATCCAACCAATGAAAAACACTTGGCATTTTGAGAATTGAGGTGTTGAGCTATCAGGTGTGCATGAACCTTGACTATTTCAAGGCTTTAGTAGCGAGTTCAGTGTTTGAGAAATTGTCGAAGGAAACTCAGGATCTCTTAACTAGCATCATGTCGACACTCGTAGAGACCACAAGTGTTGGAGAAGTGATGGCAGCTGAGGGAGCTACTTCGGAGGTAGCGAGTGTAGAGGTACCTGCAGAAGTACCCAAATCGCTGAGGTTGCCCAGGCCGAGGCCTACGCCGACCAGAGAGGGTCCAAAACCAAAGAAGGATAAGTAGAAGGTGGCACAACTGGTGCGTGCATCGCCTAGAAAACACCTGCAAAAAGAAAAGCCCACTGCACAGGAGAAGGGTGAGGTAGTAGACTTGGAACCTGACGAGGACATAGAAGACATCGATATGGGCATGGAAGACATTGACACGGGGGAAAAATACATTGACGTTGAGGGGGCAGACCCTATCTCCAAGCTGCCAGCATATGTCCCTCCGCACGGAGGCAAGGTGAAGGTACCAAAGGACATCGATGAGAACAAAATCACACTTTTCACACCGTTTTTGCCATATAAAATCACATTTGAAGGTCCATGCTTGGCGTGTGTCCCCCATTTAAAGATGGAGGATTGGGATTTGGTAGATACAGAGCACTTCCCAACTTGGTGACCGATACATTCATACACCGCGTCTTCTATAAAGACTCTGGTGTGACCGCGCTGGAGCCGAGACAATGGATAAAAGGGGTGGACAAGGCGGGGCTGTTGAATCTGCTATGGGTGCCGCATTACAACCGTGCACGAATAACTTTGATAGTGATCAAACAACTGTTATGCTTGGTGCATGATGGGTGCCTATGGTTAGGAGATCTGATAGCGATCACTGACATGCTGATCCACGGGATCACTTTGCTCATGTATTTAGGCTTGAATCCAACCATGGCATTTGGAAAAAAGACGGGTGAGCAAAACCTCGGTAAATGAATGAAGGACAAGTTCAAGATTGCTAAGAAGCCGTGTGGCTACTCCATCTCTAGCATAACTGACTCCGCAGTTAAAGTAGCCACCCAGATCTTGGTGGGGAAACTAATGATGAAGTGTCATGCAGATGAAATGCCAGCATTGATTGTATCTTTAGCGGCCTAGTGTGCGAAGGGTGTACAATTTAACTGGGTGCACTACCTCTACAACGAGTTCCTCGCGAACTGCAGAGAAGCACAAGACCAAAGCAAGACCTTCCACTATTCATGGTTGCTGTTGTCGATTGTACTAGTTGTGTGGTACTTACTGGAGGATAGTCAATTTCCTTTGATTACAGTAGAGCTACCAGAAGCAACGAAGTTAGCTTTGCTCTGGGCCACGAAGGACCTCCAAAGGGTCAGGATAGTAAGATATTCTGGATTCTCATGGAATCAAGCATCTGCATTGTAATCAACCACAACCTACAGCTCTCACCGACTATCTTTGAGCAATTGTCTGAATATGTGGAGTTCAAGGCAAACTTCCACTGCGTTTCCGTCAGAGCGTGGAAGGACCCTGCACAAAAATGGTATGATATTCCATACTTGGCGATGGATGATGAAATTTTCGTGGTTCTGGAGAGTTGGCCGGCAGAGTGGCGCACGACCTCAGACTTATCAGTTGGGTATAGTAAGTTTACCATGAAGCAAAAGAAGGAAGAGGCCAGTTTAAAGATGGAGTAGTTGGCTGAAAGATGGAGGAAGGAAGCTGAGGACAAAGCCAAAGAAGAGCAAGCTACCAAAAAGCAAGTAGAAGTGGAGGAGGAAGAGGAAGAGTGCAACTCTGCTAGGAGTCAAAAGTCACCTTCTCTGCAGATAGAGGAGGAGGAGAAATGCTCAGAATAGGGAGGAGTAGACCCAGAGACTACTCCATTCCAGGTTAAGTGCACAAGGGAGCAGGAGAAAGTAGGGCCGCAGAAGAAGTCCAAGGCCAAAAAATCTTCCCTTGACCTAGTCACCTTGACAAAGGGTGATTTGAATGATATAGACGATACAGTGAGGGATGTGACCATGAAAATGCTATACCAGTTTGAACAACAGCAGAAACAAGCCTTGGTTTCCATTCAAATGGGTCTACACGAGTTGTAGATCCAGGCTAATCAGGTGCAGACCAGTGTAGGGCAGGGCAACGTGATGTCGAGTAGTTTTGTTCCTGGAACTTAAGATGCAGCAAAGATGGTTCGTTCAATGGATCCTCGGGCTATCGCGCTGTTGGATGGAGCATTGACCATAGAAACAGAGGCTGACAAGGCCACTGTCAGCGCCCTCAAGAAAGTCGGGTTAAACTTGGCTGCGCTTCCAAGTGAAGCCCTTCACACCTTGCAGGATGGTGTGATCATGGAACTACGGGCTCGGATCAGTGCACCTTGAATGTTATCAGCGAGAAGAAGGTGAAAAATACTTAGATATTCATAGACAAGACACTCACAATTGATCTTCTTAAGAAAACCACATAAAAGAATGAGCGCACAACAACTGTGGTGGCTGAGGCATGCCAGACTGTTCCAGAGTTGAACATCCCAGAAGATGTGCCAGTCGACACAAGAATCCGGAAGCTCGCTACAAGTGTGTGTGGCGCACGAACAAATCTAGCTAAGGTTCAATTTGAACTGAACCTTAAGATCATAGAACTTGAGTTGAGGGCCCAGCCTTCGACTCCACTATATTTCAGAGAGCAGTGTGAGACCACTGTCAAAGATGTCATTGTAGTTATTGATACCGCAGTGAAGGATTACACTGCTGATCCAGGTGGATATTGGTGGCCACCTGCCAAGTCCACATGGACCCCCACCATTGTCTTTCTCAGCATTTTCAGTTTCCTTAATTGTAACACAACTTACTATTTTTAGCAGTTTTTCGGGTCCTGAACTTCCGGAGCCGTTTTGAGGCCCTAAACGACGTTTTTTGGGATTCCAGGGGCAACACGGGTCCATGGAACATGGACAGTGTTGCCGTTCCAACAATGATAGTGCTCGAATAGATCTTTCTAATGAGCTATTGTACGCGTCAAACGGAGATCATATGCTAAAGTTACGACCCCGGGAAGTGGATGTACCAACTTACCCCCAAACGGGGCCCACAGTTTGGGCGTTTCATCTCCTAGGGTTAGGTTTTGGAATTTAGGTTTTCATTGTTCTCGAACAATAAGAATAAGGCC
>APFE030952686.1:148896-168639 GCA_000404065.3 Pinus taeda | reverse complement strand
AACTTAAAGCAAAGCAACTAATTCACACTTCTTAAACTCTTCAGATCTTTTACCCTTCAGCTCAATCTACCTTGTGGGAAGTAATCATGAACAAGTCAAGCAATATGATATCTAAATGACAAGAAATTAAATTTCATAAAAGAAACTAATCACACTACTTGAACTCTTCTGGTCCTTTACCCTTCAGCTCAATCTACCTTGTGGGAAGAAACCATGAATAAGTTTAAGCAATATGATAACTAAATTGCAAGAAATTAAATTGCAGAAAGGAAACTAATCACACTACTTCAACTCTTCTGATCCTTTACCCTTCAGCTCAATCTACCTTGTGGGAAGCAATCATGAATGAGTTTAAGCAATATGATAACTAAATCACACTACAATTAATAATATTCTTATTTCTTGCTAATAGAGTTACTTGACTATAGAAAGAAACCATAAACTGGTGAGCAGTATGATATCTAAATAACAGAAAAATAAATAAGCAAATCACAACTTGGAAAAGACAGTGCTGAGATTAAACTTCAGAAAATGAAAGTTAGCAGGAAGGACAAGATGATCTCATATGTCAATAGTTATCAAAAAGATGAAAATTTGCCCGGGCTGCCTAAGAAAACCTGCAGAAAAGCACTGATCAGTTGACAACTATAAGAAAACAGAGGTGAAAATATAAACAACAGTGAGTTAAGAAACATCAAACAGTGTGCTATGTACAAGCTAATGATTATAAAAACAAAAACATAATAAAACCAAATGGAAAATTTACAAGGCTTCAGCGCGCAGGGGCCCTCTGCCACTTCAGCCAGTCAACGAGTAGTCACACGAATAAACTCAGAAAAGTCTTCTCATATATTAAAACAGCAACATATATAAACAGTGGGGTGATAACATATCAGTTCAGAATTCACATATCAAAAAAGCTCCTTTACAGCGTTCATCGACGCGTTATTTATAATGGCAAAATGCTGAAACTAACTAACTAACTCCTACGCTATTGACTGTGTTGCCAAAGACACGTAGATCCCTTCAGCCGAGATCTAGCGTAACTGTCATCATGTCTATTAAATCTCCGGAGTGGTAGCTGTTGGATTCAGGTTACGGGAATGATCTCCAGGTGTGCCGGTGTCTTCGTGAGCTGAGTACTATGCCACGTAACGTTCGCATGCTCAAAACAGAGACGTGCCACCGCTGAACTCTTTGGTTGGCTTTGTTTTTTACCTTCGTTGACCGTGACCTTCCATGGATGATTTGGCTGATTTGAAGGGACACGTTCCATGTATCCGTCACCTGGAGCTTGCCCATGTAGCTCGTTTCTTCATAGGACACCTATAGCACAACTTTTAACAAAATAGCTGCGGAAACCTATGCTGGCTGCGGAAACTGACAAGTTTCCGTAGCTGCATGAACAAAAAAAGCTAAACCAAACAACAGTCATAAGCATAGTCAGAAAACCATATAAAAAGTTCTTTTTAGACTATAATGCAATGATTTAACAACTAGGGATAAGTAAGTGGAAAAGAAAGGCTGAGAGGAGAATAGATAATAAGAAGGTGCAGGTTTGCAGGCTCAACATAACCCCACCTGTGAAGTGTTGCACATGTCCTTCATGGCAAACCAAATTGAGTTATTTTCCCTCTGAAATCCACATGTTCTGAGCTTTCTGCAAGGACATCTAGCCTCGTTTCTTCTTCTTTGATGCTAATCATCATCCTTGGCTTTCTGACTAGACATTTGAACTTGAGGTTAATTCAATGCTCTGCTTAAACTTTTTGCAACTTCTTCTTCAGTTTTTTGTTTTCTTTGCCACAGTTTCTAATGAAAGCAAAGTGTTATCATGGACAATCTTGTCTACCCTTACTCTGCTCTTTAAGTGCTTCATTTTTCTGTATATGATATGTCTATTTAGGACTTCTAACTCAAATACTTCCTGTTTCAAAGACTGAACTTGTGCATCAAGTGGCAGAGAGGTACTTGGTCCTGTAGCTGATTGTTCTAAGGATTCCAGGTAGTTATATACCTCTTGCTGACTAGGATCTACCTCAAGTGTCTTTCTCGGCCTAAACTCAAAATCTGGTGGAGGAGGACTGCTCTGTCTTTTCGGCCGAAAAGGGCTTTCCTCACGTGGAGGACTTGACTCAATGCTTGGCTGGGCTGGAAATTTTTCAAGTGTCTCTTCACCTAAATCGATAAAGTGAGACTGTTTTTCTTTGGTTTTATTCCCCTTCCCTTTTAGCCTAGTGCTCCTTCTTAATTATGAACTAGTACTCTTCTTTTGTGCACTCTGTTTTCCTTTTTGCTTTTTCTTGGCTATGGCAGCAGCTTGAAGATCTATTAATCTTTCTGACAGAGGCTGATAATCTTCTTCTATGGATTGCTCAGGGGATGGATAGATCTCTTGAATGGTTCTTTTTCCTTTTTCTTTCTTCCGTTTCTTACTTTTAACTCGGTCTTCTTCTTCTGTTTGGACAGTTTCTTGAATTTCTATTGTAGGGGAGTCTTGGACTGCAATATTTTTCTCTTTCCTCCTACTTTTCCTTGGAATTTTTGGTAGACTACTTCTAGAGGCCTCAGACGGCTCTTGGAAGTAGTTTCTTGTTAAGAATTGCTCCCATGTATGCTTAGTTTTCTTCAACTGATCCTCAATAAGAATTTTTATGAGCCCATGATGGTAAAGATGAGGTTCAATATTGCCTACATGTTTTTGAACTGTAAAACTCATCTTTTTCAAACTTGATAGCAGAAAATGAGGCAAATTAAGAGTGTGAACGTCTATGAAATTCATCATCAGTCTGACATGATACATATACATGGAGCCAAAACGACCTTCACACGTGATAAATTTCTGGATGACTAACAATAGACTAGACCATTCCTGTTTTAATACATGAACAAGGATGCCTCTTGTAAATACAATGGTATCCATACCTTGGTTTTGTAGCATGGTTCTCCATATTTGATCATCCACACTTCTATTTTTAAACCACCTATCACCTTCTTGAGGTAGGCCCGTGGCAGCTGCTACTGTGGCCTCGGTCACTGTGAATTTCAAGTCTCCAACCTCCATTGTTTGTCCATTAAAGGACCTCGCAAAAGTTTGGGTCACCTCCTTGTTATAGCCTTTAAACTTCTGGATAAATCGTAGCCATCTGACTTTCTTCAGCAATTCCTTAACTTGAGGATAACCCTCCAAGTATTTCGGTCCTTCTGGCTCAGCTCTCAGTAATTTTCCCATCCTTTGTTTTAAATTCCACTGAGAGTTCTTCTGCGTGTAAGGGTTAAGGGAAAAAAATAGCTCTGTTACAGGATTTAGGATAGACTGTAATGACTGTAGTCAGGGTTTCGGACGACTGTAGTGACTGCAATCGGGGTTTAGAGCAAGCTGTAGTGACTGCAGTCGGAAATAGAGAACAGTGAATGGAAATACCCGAATTACAGGAGGAACAATGGGTGAGCAGTGGTAAACGAGTTCATAAAATGAAATGTGAATGCATGCAAGGAGTATGGTATAAGTGGAGTGATAAGCGAGTGGAGTAACGGCAGGATTCTTTCGAGTCGGATGACTGTGTATGAGATTTTACATGTCTCAATAGATGGCTGCGGAAATTATGGCTGGGAAGAGCCGTAACACAATAGGTCACGTCTCAAGAGTACGGGTAATAAATAGAAGTGCAGTCATACTTGAGTTCAAACTCGGAGTAATCATGAGACTGTTAGGGAAATGAATGCGAGGTGTGTGGAGTGATATCGCAGAATAAGAGTGATAGTGGGCTAACATATCAAATCATTGCACATAGGAGAACCTGTTATGGTTTAATAACTATACGTAATTATGACTTGAATTGTTATTTGATAAAGATTTTTGATCATACCTTTAGAAACTTTGTCAATTCTTGCTCAAGGTTTCTAACCAGTTGCTCTTCTTTGATATCTTGGAGATGCCCCATGTCTTTAGCTCAATTACACCTGCATTTCATGATTATGGCACTAACAATTGATTGTATTTTTGAAAACAGAGTGATGCTGGCTGCAGAAATCGTTTCTGGCTGCGGAAACTGCTTCTGGCTGCGGAAACGGTTCCCAGCTGCGGAAACTGAGATAACACCCCCTTGACTGCACAAAGATAGCTAGAGGAAAACCAACTGAATGAAAATAGTCCTGAAGGGGGACTTTTATTGATGGAATGAAATGGAATGAGAATAAGTGAAAATGGAGTGGAATCAAGTGAAATGGAGATGAGAATGAGATGGAGGTGAAATGAAATTGGTAAGTGAGATGAAGTGAAGATGGAAAGAAAGGAGAGGAGATTTTTTTTTTGGAAAATATAGAGTGTCAGGTGTCCTTGATTTTCACTCTATATTTTCTGTATAAGAACTGCCAATCTATGATTGGTTTTCAGGCTTATACAATTTTTTTTTTTTTTCAAAAACTAAAAGAAACAAAGATTAGCTGATGGGAGAAGGATCTTCTCACCAGCCTTATTGCAGAATTCTCTTGGAACATTTTGAACAAACTCCTCTTGGAAAGGGCTTATGATAAATTTTCAATCGTGGCCATCACAATAAGAGAGTCTGAAATTCATCAATGGTCTTGATTCTTACTGCTCCATTGTTAAAGACTTTATCAATCTCATATGGCCCAAGCCAATGAGTTAGAAACTTTCCTTTGAAGTCTTTAAACTTGGAATCAAACAGTAAAGCCCAATCTCCCTCTTGAAACTTTCTCTCTTTAATATATCTGTCATGCTACTTAGCTCTTTGATGTTGAACTAGATCAGTCCTTAAAATTGCAACTTGTCTGATCTCATCTAGCTCATTTAGCTACTCCATTCTGTGATTTTGGGCTTCTAATAGATTCATCCCCAACTAGACTGCCATCTTGAAGGTCTTGACTTGAAACTCAATGGGGAGCAGGATTTCTTTCCCATAAACAAGTTCATAGGGAGAATGTCTTGTTGTGTTCCTCCATGTAGTTCTGTAGGCCCATAAGGCTTCAGGAAGCCTTTCTGCCCAATCTCTTCTGTGGAGATGAACAATTTTGGTGATGATGCTCTTAAGAACTTTGTTTGTAGATTCCACTTGGCCATTTGCTTGAGGATGGTAAGGAGTAGATTTTCTGTGCTTGATTTTGTATTCTTCCATCAGCTTCTCCATCAAGTTAGATGTGAATTGACTTCCCTGATCTGTCACAATTTCTCTTGGGACACCAAAACGAGTAAAACTATCCTCAAAAAGAAATTGAACAACTAAATTTTCAGTGGCAGAAGGCAACGCCTTGGCTTCTACCCATTTAGTGACATAATCAGTGCAAACCAATATATATTTCTTTTGTCTAGATGGTGGATTAATTGGTCCAATGAAATCTAAAGCCCATTTTTCAAAGGGTTCGATGAGTACCTGTGGCTGTAATGGCATTTCATTTGAAAGAGTCGGTCTCCCAACTCTCTGGTAGCTGTCACATCTTCTGACATATTGTTTTGCATCTTTGAAGAGAGAAGGCCAATAATATCCTAAAGAAAGGATTTTATAGGCTGTCCTCTTGTCAGCGAAGTGTCCACCGCATGGTTCATCATGACATGCCTTGAGGATGTCAGGTATTTCATCTTCCCGAACACATCTTCTGATCACACAATCTAGCCCTGTTTTGAACAATTCATTAGAAATCCATGAATACTTTGAGCTCTCCTGAATGATTTTCCTTTTCTCATTAGGGAATAAGTGTGAAGGTAGCTTCCCTATAACCAAATAGTTAGCAATATCTGCATACCAAGGAGTTTTAGTAGTTACTGCGAACAAATATTCATCTGGAAACTTATCCTCTACAGGAGAATCTTCTTTAGTATTTTGGATTCTAGACAAGAAATCAGCTACTGTATTTTGTTTCCTGGTCTATCCAACACAGTAATATTGAATTCCTGTAAAAGTAAGAGCAATCTTGTAACTCTGCCATTAGTAACAGGTTTGTTCATTAGATATCTAATCGCAGAATGATCAGTATGGACAAAAGTTCCATAGCCTGTTATATAATGTCTAAACTTATTGATTGCATAAACAACAACTAAGAACTCTTTTTCAGTCACAGTATAGTTCAACTCAGTGGGAGTCAAATTTTTACTGGTATAGTAAATGGCATAAGGAACTAAATCATTTTGACCCAACACAACTCCTAGAGTTGTATCTGAAGCATCTGTAGAAATATGGAAAGGAAGTTTCCAATTTGGCCCTCTCAAAATGGGTGCTTCAGATATTCTTGTTTTCAAAGTTTCAAATGTTGATTAACAATCAGGATCCCATTTGAATTCACAGTCTTTTGTAAGCAATTTGAAGAGTGGAGATGCTATTTTGGTGAAGTTTTCTATAAATCTTCTATAGTACCCAGTAAATCCCAGAAAACTTCTAACATCTTTTTGACAATTTGGAATAGGCAACTTGGAGATGAATTCAACTTTTGATCTATCAACTTTAATCCCATCCCGTGAAATATGATGTCCCAAAACAATCCCTTCAGTAAACATCATAGAGCATTTTTCATGACTTAATGAAAGGTTTGTTTCTTTACATCTAATAAGGACTTGTTCTAAATTCTCTAATGCCTCTTCAAATGAATCACCATAAACTGTAAAATCATCCATATAGACCTCTACACAATCATGGATTAGATCAGAAAAGATTCCTAGTACTTCCCTTTGAAATGTTGTGGGTGCATTACATAATCCAAAAGGAAGCACTCGGTAAGCAAAAGTTCCCCATGGAAAGGTGAATGTGGTCTTATCTTGATCTTCAGGTGCCACCTGAATTTGATTATAGCCACTAAAACCATCCAAAAATGAAAAGTACCTTTTGCCTGCTAGAGTATCTAATACCTGATTGATAAAGGGCAAAGGAAAATGATCCTTCAAAGTTGCTTTATTCAATTCCCTGTAATCAATGCATACCCTCCATTTACCATTCTTTTTAGGTACTATAATCAAAGGAGAAACCCATCGGCTATCTGAAATTGGATAAATGAAGTTTACATTGAGTAGTTTTTGGAGCTCTTCTTTCACTATCTCCCTAAGGTTTGGATTCATCCTTCTCTGAGGTTGTCTGATTGGTCGACTATTTTCCTTGATATAGATGTGATGAATGCAAGTCTTAGGGTCAATACCTTTCATATCAGTATACTCCCATGCAAATGAAGTAGAATTGTTTTGCAAGATTTTGGTTAGCTCTTCCTGTTGTGATTTTTCCAAGTTTTTGTTGATATTCAATGTTTTACATGGAAAGATCTCAGTGGCGGAACTACCAAACTCTTCCATAGAGTAAAGAGATATTTGTCTAGATGATAGATACTCAATGTCAAAATCTAACTGAAATTGTGTGTGGTCATATTCTAAAGATGTTTCAAAGTTTTCTAATGTGTTCAGAATTTGACTATCTTCACTAATTTCAGAAATGGTAAAGACAGGTTGTATAGTGTCCTCATCATCAACCCATTCATTACCTCCTACTTCTGTAATTGCTTTTGCTAGAGGATACAGATTGAATTTCTTTGTCGAATTATCATTAGAAATATACATATCCCTAGATCTACAACTGATAAAAGCATCAATTGTGGCTAGCCAAGGTCTTCCTAAGATGAGTGGGTGCCCTCCTAGACTACTCTTGGGAGTTAAAATCATGAAATCCACTAGATATTCCCAAGAATCTAAGGAGACCGAAATGTCTTCTAATACACCATCTGGTTTGATAATTGATCGATCTGTAAGTTGCAATAGAGTAGGTTTAAAAAGAAGATTATAAAGTTTTAGCTGTTCCATAGTCTGTCTACTCATAATGTTGATAGTAACCCCTAAATCAATCAAAGTATTTGGAATTTCTACCCCATTGATATGTGTTTTGACAATTGGACTACCAGGATCTACAAACTTCTGCATGGTAATTTTTCCCATCATGATATCTGCAATTTTTCCTACCAGGTGGATTCTTCTTGTATCTCTTGGTTTCCTTCCTAGTCTTTTGAGACTCAACTCCTTTATTATTTTTGCTAGAATAGGAATCTCTCTAATGGCTTGTAGCAAGGGAATCTTGATACAAACATTCTTTAATTCATCTAGGAAATCATAGTCAGGCAACAAGATTTGTTTTTCCACTCCTTTGTCAATTTGTAATCTTTCAGGAAAAGGAGGTGTGGATGAAGATGCAGTTTGCTCAACTATAGGAGTTGTGGGGGTTGACTCTTTTTCTTTTTCTTCTTGAGTGCTTGGGTTTTGAAGAGATGCTTAAGAAACTTTATTGGCTTTAAGAGAATCTTCCTCATAAATGCTTTGCTTTTGAGCATCTATAGAAGGCCTGTCTAAAACTCTACCAAATCCGAGTTGTACATCATTGAGAGGAACAATCATATAGGTAGGAAATTGTTGTCCTTCTACCATGTAAGCATTTTGAGGGTTTTTATTATTGGGATTTGGAAATGGCTGGGAAGGTAGTTGATTTGTCTTTTGTTGGAATGGAAGCAAGAGTTGGGAATTTTGATTCTATTGAGAAGGTTGTTGTTGTTGTGGAAATGGCAATGAAAGTTGTGGATTTTGATTTGGAAGTTGCAGAGCTTGTTGATTTTGAAAAGATGGAGGATATTGATAAAATTGAGCAAATCTCCCATAAGGATTTTGCATACCTTGTATGGATTTTGAGGTTGGGACTAAGGTTGTTGCCAACGATTCCAATTTGGTGGGGGTTGAAAGTTCGTGGGGTTGTTAAACCCTTGATTTTGTTGCCCCTGCCAAGGTCTCCTTGAAACAAAACAGAGAGACTCAATTGAATTTGGGTCTTCTTGAAAGATAGCTTTGAGCCCAGGAATTGAAGGACAATCCTTGGTCTCATGGATTTCTGAAAAAATCACACATGTTTCTACAACTTTTGCATCCAAGGGGCATTCCCTTAGAGCATGTTTATTCCTACATTTTGGACAAAAGATGGCCAAAGCTTCAGCTTCTGCTTTCTACTTGTTTTGTATCTTAAGGGTGTCTAGTTGCTCACTAAGACTCCCTAAAATATCAGTTTTGAACTCATCAAGCATGTTGCCAATCTCAGCCCTACTTACTGATCTAGTTACAAATTTTTTTTCTCTAATGAGAGAAGGATCTCTAGGCCCTTTTCCAGTTTTAGATTTTCCCTTTGAGAGATGGACACATAGTTCTGCTATATCATGAAGTGGAAGTTGAGATATATCTCCTTTCCCCATCATGTTCAAAATATCTATCTGTTCATCTCTAATGGCTTTTAATGGAAGGGCTTTCAAGGTTTCCTCATCTAGGTTATTCATTTTAGCTCTTTTCAGGTTGTATTGAAATCTTTCAAGTAAATCCTCCAAGTTTTAATCTTTTTTTTGCACCATTTTGAATACCTCATCCTTATGATTGGTGGGCATACAATAGTCCAGGTATCTATCCAAAAATTTTTGTTTCATATCATTCCAAGTCCTAATAGATTTAGTGACTAATCCCATGAACCATTTTAGAGCAGCTCCCTTCAATGTTGAAGGAAACAATTTGAGTTTTTGAGAGTCTTCCATATAATCATAAGTTCGGAACACGACTTCAAACTCAAATAGAAATGTTTCAGGATCCTCACTTCGCAACCCATAAAAGTTTGGGAGGACAAATGGTGAGATGTTTTTCATTATTGTTCGAGATTCCTCATCAACTATAGGAAATCCAAATGAGTTATCTCCATCCCTATTTCCCCCGTTGTTACCTCTACCTCCTCCATTGTTTCCTCCTCCTCTACCTCTACCTCTACCTCCTCCAAATCTGTTTACTACTTCATCTGTCATGATAGTTTCCTCAGAGATTTCAAAGTCCTCTGGTTCTTCTACTAATGGTGAACGAGGAGGAATTTATCCCTCTTCTTCTTCAGGTGATTCTACTTCCTCGACTACAATGTGTTTTCCTGTAGAAGTAAAGAAAGGGTCTTTTCCTAACTCAGATTTGGTGGATAGTGTGGGAGAGTCTCCTAATTCAGCTACTGCTTCTTGAATTCCAAGAATCCTAAGGCTAGGAGTATGAGTTGGAGACGATGGAGGTGTATCTTTTCTATACCTTGAAGTAGATGGAGTTGTAAAAATCGAACTCTTGGCCCTAGCTATAAACCTTCCCCTAGAATCTCTTGCTCTATGCATGTACTTTTTTATTTTTCTTCAAGTCGGGCTGATAATTCTCTTTCTGATCATCCAGATCACTCTAGGTGCAAGAAGAGAGCATACTTAAGAAATTACTGAACCAATAACTTTCTTTTCTGATCCTCCAGGTCACACTAGGTGCAAGAGGAGAGCATACTTTGAGAAGTCATCAATTTTTACCTTTCTTGAAGTTTTCTTGTTTTTTTTTTAAGAAATTGGCTACCTAGTTTCACTCCCCCGGCAATGGCGCCAAAATGTTTGGTCAATTTAGTGTGTCCTAAATTTCTATATAAATTTTCAATTCGGGAGTCATAAACTGCTGAAGTGAAGTGCACTATATATGCAAGATAACCGATTTCTTACTTCTTTGTCTTTTTTGATTTTTGGTTTGATTTTTGGTTTATCTTCTTGTTGATTCCCTAATGTGAGATGGAAACTCTAAAAATCAAGTATGGATATAAGTGTTCAAGGCAATGGTGACCTTTAAAATAATTTCCAAACTTCAAAGCTTTCAAAAAGGTTTTCAATCTTGCAATGATGAAATCAATTACTAAGAGAAAATAAAAATGTACCTAAATTCTAATTAAACCAAACAGTGAGTTGGTGACTATGAAACCCAGTATCCTTGTTGTTGTATAAAAAGAAAACTGAACTCAAAGAAATTCAAAAATTGTAAGCAAAGTAACTAAATCATATTACATCAACTCATATTCTAACCCCTCACCATTCGACTCGCTCTGGCTATAGGAGGTAATCATAAAAAAATTGAGTAATCTAATATCTAAATAACATAAAATGAAACTAAGATCAAACTACGCATTCATACTTCAATCCCTCACCATTCGACTCGCTCTAGCTATAGGAGGTAACTGAAAAGACATGAGTAATCTAATCACTAACTTGAAAAAACAAATACACTAATATCAAACTATACATTCATACTTCAATCCCTCACCATTTGACTCGCTATTGCTATAGGAGGTAACTGAAAATGATATGAATAGTCTATTATCTATCTTGCAGAAAAGTAAATGGACAAAACAAAACTAAAAGTAATAAACAGTGCTGGAATTAGAACTAGGAAAATAAATTAGCAGAAGGACAAGATAATTCCATCATGTCATTAGTCATCAAAAAGCTATGTGCACTTGCCCAGGCTATCTATTAGAACCTGAAATAAAAACACTGATCATTTAACAGTCATTAGAAAGCATAAAAGAAACTATGGACATGAATCAACATGAATACCATAAGCAGTGTAATATATACAAGCAAACAATTATGGCATCAGGAACGTAAATGAAGAAAGCATGAAAATATAAAGTAACTACAAAACCTTGGTGTACAGGGGCCCTCTGCAACCTCGGCCAATCAGAAATCAACCACGAATTGAGCTTAACAACAGTGTCTTCTCATATATTAAAATACAGTCATAACGTAGGGATTAAGTCACGGCACAGTGGCTCGTAAAACAGTCAAAATTGCATACAAAAAGCTAGTTCCTATGCATATGAGAATGCTTTATTTATAATAGGAAATGACATAACTAATTCCTAAGATCTGCAGTGGTAAATAGACACGTGAATGACCACATTCGGAAATCTAGCAATATGGTAGCCGTGAAAATTAAATCCAAGGAGGGTGGCTGTTAGATTTGGTTCACGGAGTAGTCCACAGGTGTTAGCACGCCTCCTGGGATTTAGGAACTTGCCACACAATTCTTCTCGTGGTGAGAAATAGAGTCTTGCCACCGTAAAACTCTTAGGTTGACCACCGCTTGACTAGCTTTGACCATGGTCTTCTGTGAGTGATTCGACTGAACCAAGGGGACATGTTCCATGTCCACATCATTTGCAACTTGCCCATGTGGCCGGATTCTCCAGTAGACACCTATAAGATAGAATTCAACAAAAAGGCTGTGGAAAGTTGAGCTGGCTGTGAAAAGTGACAAGATTCCATAGCTGACTGAGCAAAAATCTAAATTAAACAGCAATCACATGACATTGTTAGGAAACCATTTTATATGCTCTTTTTAAACTAATATGCAATGATTTGATAGCTTGGAGGTTCAGGTAACTAGAAAAAAAGGCTAAAAAGGTGCATAGGGAAGATGCAAGTTTGGGACTCAACATGTATCTTGCTGAAATAGCTGCAGGTCCCTTGATTCATCTGCCTTAGGTTCTGGGAAACCTAAGATGGTTTTCTCTCCACCACCCATGCAACAATCCCTACAACAACGTGCCTAATCTAAAGGATCTGATGGTGGAGATCGAATCCATCCAATGATTGTGGTCATCTTTGGGTCCGAAAGTTCTCACACCTTAGAAACATCTTGTGGCCTGATCTCAGTTCTACCTTCTGCATCATCGTTTTGGTCCATGATAACTTCATGGAATTGGCTCAATCTTGGCCATCATGCCACCAATGTGATTCACATATTTTTATGAGTAAAGGACCAAAAAGGCTCAAATTGTGATTCACTGACTCCATCTCAGAAAACTATCATTGTTGTGGTTTCCATTCCACCTCTGGTGGCAGATATTCCATCCACACATTTTCATGCAACCAATCCTACGGATGATATTTTCACAAGTTGATCTGCATAAACTCAAGCTGTAACAATGTTCATGGAAGTGTATTTGTGGTAATACAGTTGTATTACCTATAAAAAGTTTGGCAAGAGTTCCATTCTGGAACCCTGTTGTGAACTCCCTTTGACTCTGGCCCTATGTATGAAATCAACACACAATTTATGGTTGTAACCTTTGTAATAATTACATAAAATGTCAACATCTCCTTATAACATTCAATATTCACACACACACACACACACACACACAGATATATATATATGCCACCTTGTAATGTTGCCTTGAAACCATAGGGTTATGAAACCTACATTCAAATTTCTCCATATTACTTTTAGGTCATAACATAATTAGTGTAAAACTAAAAATATGTATGCTTGGTTAACCATTTCTAAACATGAGAGGCTCCTTTAGGTGAATTAAAATGGAATGTTTGTGAGGGGTTAAAAAATGTATAAAACAATTTTCATATGCATAGTAAACTTTTGATTCCCATTTAGAACTGACACCATTGAATCAAACAAATTTTTTTGTTATGAATTATTTTTATATACTACTTCTCGTTTACCCTCGCAGATGGGATAAAGTTTAGAGATTTTCAGTATTCTATCACAAGTGTGAAATGACGTTGTTTTGACATCTCTCCTCTACCTTATAAATCTTCGCACAAATAAACCTGATGATGAAAAATAGTTGTGGGAGCCATTAACAAAGAAATTAACTCTGGTACTTAAATAATATCTTCAATGCCACCTCTGTCAATGTGAATAATTAACATAAGCTTTAGGCCTCTAACTGAGAATGTCATGAACACTTATGATTGTAGGATGCTTGCAAACTGCTTCACCAATTTAATGTTTGATTTACCGACACAACCCCTATCCATGTAGATGACATGCCACCGAATTAAATTAATAATTTAATTCTTCCACTCAGCCATATATGGATAAAATTGGGTGCTATTAATAGATAATGTAGATGTAAAACAATATAAATATGAAGAATTCATAAATGAACTTCAAAACCGACCAATTGTGACCCATATTATACCATTCGTTTAAAACACCAATATGCTCATTCAACTTGTAATTCATATTATTTATGTGATCATATATATATATATATATATATATATATATATATATATATATATATATGTGTATATGTATATGTATATGTATATGTATATGTATATGTATATGTATATGTATATGTATATGTATATGTATATGTATACGTATACGTTATACGTATACGTATACGTATATGTATGTATGTATGCATGCATGCATGTATGGATGTATGTATGTATGTCATTTGTCCCTCACAAATCGACAATCTCTCATTCGCATTCCATAAAATCATTATATTTTCCTCTCTTTTATAAATGGATTGTTATATATTTACATATATGTGTATTCCTTATATAATTATATAAATGCATAAGAAAATAAAACATTAATATGACAAATATTTTATAAATAAAAGCCACAAAGTACACAACTTAAACCTCCACGGGAATACACTTAGTGTTTAGCAGGGTATATATATATATATTGACTTCATGGAAATTTGATCCACATTCACCTCATTTAAGTGACATATATTATACGTCTATTATACACTATAATAGTATATGCCTTGTGAGACACATATAGAACATAATCCTTATAGAACATATGAAAAAAATGTGTAAAGCCACCGTGTATAGATAATTTCTATACGCATATACAATTTTGACCTCATACACAACTTGACACCACATGTTTATGCCGAATTTGTATTCAAATTCAATGGACATCACGGATTTCTTCCCATAGACCAGCTCATAAGGAGTAAATCCAGTGGTGGTCTTTGATGAGCCTCATCATTAGGTAATTATATGGGCCTTAATCCACCTCCTAGCTTAGTCAAACAAACTATTCTCACAACTTATTACATGTTTTGATTATATTTTGTTTAATGAGATGAGTTAAAGTGATATTATATGCCTAGTGGACTAATACACATTGAATGTAGGTTTGCAAGAGAAAATCAAGGAATTTTCACAAGACTAAGGTTTGAAACTTGAATGGGACAAGGGTTAGAGATTGTAGGAGGTAAATCATCCTCATATACTCCTCCTCCATTCGAATATTCCTTCATTAATCCCACCAGCTCGGAGTGCAAGCAACCATGTCATGAAGATTAGAAGGCAACCGAGCAAGTGATAGACAAAGAGTTAGTTCATCTTGATTTTGGGCCTAATGACCCTCCTTCCAAGAAAAATAGTACATCATTGTGTGCACTGACTATTTAACTAAGTGTTCTAAAACAAAGGTGATTAAGGCAGCGACAGAGGAGAAGGTGACTGAGTTCTTAAGGGAGAATGTATTTTACAAATTTGGGTACCCTAAAGAGCTGGTCACTGATCAAGGTAGTCAGTTTACCTCCAAAATGATTGAAGAATTTCTCAACCAGCATAAGATCAAGCATAGAACCTCCACTCTCTATCACCCACAAGATAATGGGCAAGTGGAGGTGACCAACAGAGAACTAGAGGACCTCTTAACCAAAGTGGTTAACAGCAATAGGAAAGATTGGGCAGATAGACTACTTGAGGCCACCTGGGCCTATTTTGCCACCTGGAAGACCACCACTGGATTCACACCCTATGATCTGGTCTATGGGAAAACGACCCTACTATCCATTGAGTTTGAGTAAAACACATTAAGGATGGCAGCCCAACTAGATCTAGATCTCAGCAGTGCCCAAAAAGAGATATTGTTGCAGTTGAATGGTTTAGATGAGTTCAGAATGCAGGCCCTCCTACACACAGAAGTAACCCAACTTCAGAGGAAGGTCTTCCATGATAAGAACATCAAGGATAAGAAATTTCAAGAAGGTGATTGGCCTTTGTTATATGACTCCATATATAAAAAATTTAAGGGCAAGTTAAGGACAAGATGGCTAGGGACTTATGTTATAGAAAAATGCCATGATAATGGTTCAGTGCAGATCAAAACCATAGATGTAGAGGCCATTCCTTTACTTGTTAATGGGCATAGAATAAAATTTTATGAGAGGCCATTCTCAAAGTAAGAGTTCATTGAGTATATCAATAAAACAATGATGGTGATGGAGCAAGTTTCAACTCCTACATCATCAAATCACTGAGAAAAAAAAAAGAAAAATAAGGACTCAGGTGAAAACCTCCATGAGGCGACTGAGTTCCACTATTGGGTTGAAAACCTCTTGGGGCGACCCAATGGTGTCGAAAAAAAGAGAGAGGAGAAAATGAAAAGATCTCTGGGTGAAAACCTATCTTGGGGAACCTAGGGCAAACAACTAGGATGAAAACCTCTTAGAGGTAGACTAATTGATTTCAAAAAAAAAATCATGAAAATTTATGTATGCAGGTCAGCAGGAGGATGATCATAGAACAAAGGAGGATCAAAAAGGGACTTATTTCAGTCACATTTTTATTTTTCCACTCATCATCATTAATGATTCCACCATTTCTTTCATTTTTTCACTCCTTTGCTTTAGTTTACAAGGGGACTGTGTTTTCTACAAGATCCCCTGTAAACCTACAGGATCCCCTGAAAACCTACAGGGAATTAAAGTGGCTTGGGAATCCTACAGAAAGTTACCCTAGGGTGAGAAAATGACATGCCATGTCAAAATAATGACATCCATACATCAAAACTTCATTACCTTACCTGTCTTCACTTTCATCACCCATGCATTCACCATAAAAAAACAATTTAAAAAAAAAACAAATCATAGTCCTCAAGAGAAAACACAAAGAAAAAACTTGAAACAAGAGAGCCAAAGGGAGCATAACTTGAGTATTTCTCATTCTCCACACTCCTAGCCTCCCTCTCAATCCATGTCATCATCGTCAAAATCCCAGCAGAAGAAATGATTAGAAATTTTGAGGGAGAAGCAGCTACAGGACATCTTGTAGTAGCCTATCCCACAAAATAAAAATCATGAGTAGCAGCAAACTTCCAGAATGAAGATCCAATGGAAGAAGGAGCTCCAGAATAGCAACAACACCATCATATTCAACATTAGGTACCTTCACATCAAAGGAATCATCAGAGAATAATAAAAAACGAAGGAAAAATATCATGTAGCCAGCACACAGCAAGCACCTCAGGTCTTCAACAACTGCAGCAAGGTATTAGCACCACAGGTAAGTATCTCGCTTCACTCTCTCATTTGCATAATGTATTAAAAGGATCTAAAGGTTACGAGCAAGTTGGTTCATAAGCAAAAAGTGGCCAGTTAACTTGGCCATCTTCATTCAATCGATGAAGACAAAATAGTTGGTCCACCCACATGTGGCAATAGCGAAGTCAAAGAAAGAGAGGAGAAGGATAAAAGATGTTAAGTCTACAGAGGCATGAACTAGGAGTTGATTATGATGAGAGGGGAATTATGAGGTGGTAGTGGGGACCAACGGTCCAAAAATAGAAAACGTACCTTCGCTGCCAGCACACAACATCACATAACTCAGCCATAAGAGGAAATAATCGTTGGTTCCCATGCACTCATGCATTCATTTCCTCGAGGCTCACTCTATAAAAGTCACTCTCATACCCAAGAAACCTACAGAAGAGGAAAATTCCATCTATCTCCTGTGTAGGACTTCCTACATGATTACATAGGAAATCCTACAGGATTGCACAGGAATCCTATAGGATAGAGACAGACAAACTACAAGATTTGCCGAGAGGAGTTTCAGAGGGGAAAACACGGGGGTTGGCTACAACAAACACTATGAGGAGGTAGGTTGTATAATTACTTCCCTTTTCCAAAGTAAATTGTATAGAAAATCCCCTAGTATTGAGTGAATTTGGCACCTGTGTAAGGGAATTATCTCCACAATTCTTTCAGTTATTTACTTCTGCATTCAAAATTGTGTCATCCATCTTAGCTCCTCAAAATTTACCAACAAAATGATAGGGGGTTTAATAGAAGGGATACCATTAACACTATGAGAATACACCAACACTCTCAGGTGTTAGAAATCTTCACAAGGCATAATTGGATGGGGTCTTTTGAAAAATGAAGAGGGTATGATGATGAAGTGGCCCGAGATTTTTCTCTCTCCCTCATTCCACTGACCAGAATCCATGCCATTGTTGTGGTGAGAGGCCTCTCCATAGAGCTCACCCCTAAACTCATAAGAATAATTACCACACTTCCCCTAGGAGTGCGTTGGAGAAAGGAAGACAAAGGAGATAGCCAGATTTCCAAGAAGAAGTTCTTTTTAGAGGGAGAAGAGCCCATTGAGGAAAAAATTGGAGTAAGGAGAGAAAGCCTGCCATACCCTTGGAATGAGGTCAGCTACCACCTTATCAAATACATATCATGTGAGGGTAGGTATAGTGTGGTTTATGGGTATCACTTTAGGATTCTTGAAGAATTGAGGTTTGGAGCAAAAACACCTCCTCACCACAGGCTCAACATACCATACTTCCTTCTACAATCACTGATAGATATAAGCATAAAGGTGCAAGAGGGAAACCACCAATAGGTAGCTCACCATGGATTAATTAGAATCATTATAGAAGACTCCCTCAACAACCTCAGAATTCCTATCCAATGGGAAATTTTTAGAGACATGTAGACAGAGGAAGATATAAAAGCCCTCACACCCTCACATATGACATTAGTCCTACTGTCAGTGAAAAAGATGAGGAAAAAACTGAAATAGATGGAGAAGAAGCAGAGAGGGATGAAGATGAAACAAATGAGGAGGAATAAGAGGAGAAAGAGAAGGAAGGTGATGAGGAAATAGAGGAAGATGTCAAGGAGGATACTGATAAAAAAATGAGGATCTCAAAGGAGAAGAAGAGGGGAAAAACATAGAGGAAAAGGGAAATGGAAAATACAGGGTAGAAGACAAGGAGTCACCTAGGGTGTCTCCAAAACCTACTGAGAGAGAAGTAGTAGCTTCCCTCGCTGCTCTTAGCACCCCTATCAAACAAAAAGGTAAAAGACAAAGGCAGACCCCCTTATATTTCAGAAGAAGGAAAAGCACAAGGATAAGGCAAGGGAAACCCCAAACTCTAACCAAAATTACCATTGTAATTGAGGACTCACCTAAACAACAGGAAAAAATGCCTCCTCCTAAGTCTCCTATCACCTATGTGAGAAGGCCTATAACTAAATCCACCTCATCCAAACGAAAAGAAATTGTTAGGATATTCCGACACATAGGAAATAGTTAAGTTCAACTTGGTCTAGTATAGATTTAGGTATAGAGTTAGGTAAAGTGTGTTTCTTTACCGTTGTACATTTTGTAACTTACAATCCGACGGTCACGATATGTAGTGATCCGACGGTTCATTCTCTCCTCGGTATTACCGACACTTGATCCGTGGCTTGACACCCGATTGGTCCATGAATTCTATTTTAAGCGCATGGAGGGTCATTTGTAGGTTAACCGTGCATGAGAGAAGCTTATGTAAATTTTCATTCTTTTATTAATAAATTGCCTGTAGTAGCCACGTTGGCGCAGGCCGTGGACTGTTTCCCTCTCTGAGGGTTTTAACCACGTCAAAGTACTGGTGTATTGATCTGTGATCTGTTTGTGAGCGGTGTCCTTTTGGTGTTCTGTCTGAGGAACTTACCCTGTAAATTCCTACATGGTATCAGAGCTATTTGAGGGCCGCGTCCGTTGGTGATCCAAATCTGAAGCCGGTAGAACTGCATGCGGCTGTCGTTTCCTAGATCTACTGTTTCTGACTGCTGTCGGGCCGAGAGGACTGCTCTGTTGTGTTCGGAGCATCTGTTCCAGTGAGGAACCCCTTTCGTTTCACGCAAAAAGGTTTCCGGTAGCCCTATCTGCGTCATTTTTAAGATCTGGAGGTATACAGTCTTTATTTGCAGTTTACTGTTATTTTCTCTCTGCTTATTTCGGTTTCGGTTTATTTAGTTTTTTTTTAACCGGATCTATACCTTTCATTTCTGCGTATGCTCTTTGCCCTGTGACTCTGTGCGATTT
>APFE030952686.1:104320-126469 GCA_000404065.3 Pinus taeda | reverse complement strand
CAAATACACCTGGGGGAACAGTCTACGATCCGATACGCATGCAAGGGCAGAGTAGCAAGCTCAATCCCCTTGAAGGCTTCTCGAAATAAACCATGGTTTACCAACAAGTGACCCCAGGCTCCTTGACAATAATCCGAGGTTTACCGTTTGTAATACGTGAATATCTAGCGTCATTCCCAATGAGGAAGGATTGATTCCCACACTGGTTCGGACACGATCTCGTGGTTCTCCTTTAAGAGGAGCTTTCCCAGAGTATAAATGCAACAATTGGATTTCTCCTACCGCAAGATAAAGCTACTTGTTTGTTTTACTTATCTTGGAGAGTTAATTACTCCCTACTCGAAGATACTAGCCTAAGCTATATTGGTGTATCAGAGCCCTAGAAACAAAAAATTTTCTAGATTGATTTTATTTTAAGCGTGATTTTTAGTGGTTTTTGATTAAGTCAAAAGGTGATGAAGATGAAACTTATGGTGTAAAGACTCAACTCAAAATCACTACAAAAATGCACTTAAGATGATTAACTAATCTTTTCTCTTCAATGAAGTTCTAGCTAAGAAAGAGTTGGAAGATGCAAATACTTAAAAACACAAATCTTTCTTTAACGATCAAATCAAAAGAAGAGTATTCGTTTCAATGCACTCAAAAACGAGACAACTAATTATTTCCACAAGAATTTCTCTTTTCGTTCGAAAAATCAAATGCTACTAAGAGCAAGATTTTTCAAAAGAGACCTTTCATTTTTTGTTAAAAAACATTTAAAACTATAACTAAAGCAAATCTTTGAGAAAACTATTGAATAAAGCAAACTTAAGATCTACAAACTAACAAAACCTACTTGAAGTAAAAAGCTTACAAAAAATCTTTTGAGGATGTTTTACTTGGTCACAAGCAAACCAAGGACGAATTTGTTCAGAATCACAAATAAGTCAAGAACAACCAATTTTGTATTCCTTTTTTAAAAATGAAAATCCACACTTACAATCACAAGCTCATCGAAGTTTTGTAAAGAGAAAACTCAAAGCGGATTTCTCAACAAGGGGAGATTTCACAAATGGTCAGACTCTCAAGAAGATTGGTAGACACTAAGGTGATCTGAAGTCTCTACAGCCCCTAAGCTCAAAGCCACTACACAACCAAATCGAAAAACAACCCAACAAGCAAAACTTCTAGGAATTTCATCTAAAACCCTAATGCTAATGAAATTAAACGAAGGAAAGATTTCAACTAGTCACATGCAGGTATGGGCAGAGGATAACCACTAGAAAAACAAAATAAAACTAACTGAAAGAGAAAAAGTCAAAATTTTCAAAACTTTAGCAGGGTACGCAGGTGCAGAGTTCACCCAGGTGCGGGTACGCTCTGTGCACAAAGCCACAGTGCGTACAGGTACGCACTGTGATACAAGTGCAAACTGCGGACTTCAACCAAAGTAATGAAAAATAAAAAACAAAGCTAAATTCACTAAGTCTACCCAAAGCCACACACAACAAGCCAAAAACAGAAACAAAAAGGCAAGTTTCTCAAGTCAAAGAAAAAACGAGGAAAACAATCAAGTTCCCCAGTATGGTCGCCATTTTGTCACGCGGAATGAGTCGATCTTGCAGACAAGATAGACCTTCCTAGAATCTAATGAAGACCTAATGACAAACAAACCAACCGGACACTATCTTTCTCTAAATGCGCTTTATAAATAATGGCAAACAAATGTGTTTAAGGGCCTACCTCATGTCCAACGCAAGTTTGGAGATGCCTTCGCTCCTTTGATCCAAGTAAGTTCCTTTGTCGCAAACCTGCAAGCACAAACAAGGAAAAATATTAAATAGCACCTGAATATCCAATATTATAAAACATATTTAACATGAAAGTCAAGGAGTCCATGAAACAAATAACATAAGATACTTGTTGAGAAAAATGAGCTTGATTGTACTAATTCAAAAGAGAAGAACCTTACAACCTTTGCTTGATGCTGTACAAGCTCCTCCCAGGGTCCAACAAGAAGTCTCCTGTACTTTGACAAGCTTCACTCACTCCCTAATGGGGAAAAAAGGGTATGTGATCTCTCCTCTTAAGCTCAAATAGGAAGTCTTGATTTCACTAGCATTTACCCTCAAAAGTTCAGCTTCTAACCTCCCTGGCCACTGACCCAGTGCCTCAATTTATAGTGCAATGGAGATCAGTTACCAGCTCCTCCTTCAAAGGGATAGAGTCTTCCTTCAAAGGGATATCTCCTCTCAACAAGGGATTAGTTCCTCTTATGATGGGATGCATGAACCACTTGGAGCAAACAATCCACGTAACAAATGCTTCTAGAAAACTCTAGAATTAACCCAAGATGGGTTTTTTAAGATAAAGATTGCGCCTTTTGACTTTTACAGGGGTACGCACCCTCCCCTTTACATACAGAGCGTATAAGTACGCAGATAACTTGAACAAAAGGTGCGGGCCCGCAGGCAAAAGTAAGAGAAAGTGCGGAACCAGAGTTACATTGCTTTTTTGATGTCTTTCTCTCATTTCTCAAGCTTTTTTTGAAGAGCTGAGGTTTAAGACTTTCTTAGGAAGCTGGTATAGGTAATGATAGACCTACACTGACTGCAAATAATCAAGGTAACGATATTTTTGTGTAACACTGTCTTTAGAAGTATTTCATTACAAGCAGTGTAGATTTGTTTAATTGTTTATTAGTTTGCTTCCATTTGTGCCTTACTTTAGTAGCAGGTTAGAAGGGATAAAAGAAGCACCACAAGTTGTCAGTTGGTGTCTTAGCCTCACTTCTTCCTTCTGGGATCATGATTTGAGGAAAAGACCCTTATGCAACCCCAAAAAGATAGATTTCCATTTCTTTCATAAGGTTTAGAGTTTGTTGTACTTAAACTAGCATTTCATAAGTTTTGCAAAGTAGGATTTCATTGCCATCTCTTCTATCTTCATTCTTATAGTAGATATCATCCATAATTCCATTTTATTCAACAATTTCCTCATGCATAAGGTAGACAATTAGTTCATTAAATGTTGTTTTTCGAGCTCATGAGAATTCTTCTTGTTTATATGACTTTCTAGAAATTACACGTGTTTGATGCAAAGTAGGTTCTTCAGAAGTAGATAGATATCTCATAGAAAGAAACCACCTTCCAAATTCATCCATCCATAAGCATTCCTCATTTTCATCAAAACCTTCACCAATTTCACCGTTTTACTTAGAAATTTCCCCAAGCATGTTGAGCGAATCCAACCATCTCCTAAAATTGGTTTTGGTTTCTGAGTGATCCTAGGCCTTTTCTCACTCCATTCCACCCATAAACCACCTTCCTAAAACCTTCCATCACCTCCAACACCCATCGTTTTTCTCACAACTGCATCCTGTAGAAATACAGGGAATCTTGTAGGTTTCTAGTACATCCTATAGGTTTTCCTGTAGTGGCCTGTTTTGAGGTCGAATTGAGCGAAAACCTCTAGGAAGCCTCCTGAGGTCACCCAAGGGTCTCCCAAACCTTCCAACCATATCTTGAACCTTCTAGCCATCCATCAGCACCCCTAAAGCACCTGCCACATCACCAAAATAAATTAGCTTGCACACTTGATTTTTCATGGAAAGCACAAAAAGGCAAAATAGATTTATGACAGCCCTTTACATGCATAAAAATGATGTTTGATCTTTTACTTCCATTCTTAGGAAAATATCATTTTTTTCATGTTAATTTAGCAGTATTGCAAAGCATAGCTCTTAATAGTTAATTAGGGAATGGTGTGCCTTAGCATTGAATTTCAGTCTTTTTCAATTTTGCAGTAGATTAGCTCTCTCTTAGAGTACATTTATATTTCTTTCATCAAGGAACCAAGCTTCTTCTAAATCCATAGAAGTATAGCTTGAAAACCCTAGTGGTCTCTCGCCAGCTGAACAGTGACAAAAGGCAGAACCATCACTTTTACTTGTGTATACAACACTGTCACCTCCAAGTTTGTACGAACCCCGAGTTGATAAAGTAAAGTTGGTAGCCCAAGAGTTGCAGCATTTTTGCTGCAATATTGGTGCTCATCAATCTTCCAAGTGGTATTGTAGGCCCAGGTGGCCTCAACTAATTTTTCTATCGAATCCTTTTTTCCGCTATTAATCACCTTGGTCAGAATGCCTTCCAATGCTCTGCTAGTTACCTCCACTTACCCATTAGCCTGTGGGTGGTAAGGGGTGGATGTTCTATTCTTGATCTTGTGCTAGATTAACATGTTTTCAATCATGTGAGATGTAAATTGATTGCCTTAATCAATTAAAAATTCTCTAGGGTACTCAAACTTATAAAAGACATTCTCCCTTAAGAATCCAGCCACTTTTTCTTATGTTGCTACTTTGATGGCTTTGGCTTCAACCCATTTTAATAAGTAGTCCGTGCACACTATGATGTACTGATTTTGTTTGGATGGAGGGTCAATGGGCCTAATGAAATCCATACCCCACTTTTCAAATGGTTTGAAAGTCACTTGAGGTTGCAGAGGCATCTCATCCCTTGGGGTAGGTTTCCCCATCCTATGGCACCGATCACACTAGCGGGTATACCTCCTCACATCCTGGTGAAGAGTGGGTTAGTAATAACCATCTTGTAGTAAATTGAATGTTTTTATTTTGGCTGAAAAGTGACCTCCACAAGGCCCATAATGATAGGCCATAAGGATGTTTAATTCTTCCTCCTCCTTGACACATCTTCTTAGAATTTGATCTGGACCTAGCTTGAAGAGATTGCCCACAATCCAATTGAATGGGTCACTCTTTATTATGATTCTCCTCTTTTCCTTGGAGGACAAATTTGGTGGAAACTATACAGACACCAAGTAGTTTTCTATGTTAGAAGACCATGGAGAGAGAACTAAACTCGTGAATAAATGTTCATCTGGTAACTAATCATCAACCATTCCTTCCTCCCCTACACGGAAAGTCAATATGGATAAAAAAATATACAATGTCATCCTCCTTTCTAGGCTTATCAATAATAGTTAAATCAAACTGGTGTAATAACAGTAACCATTTAATAATCTAGGAATTTTATTCATCAAGTATTTAATTGCAGCATGGTCGGTATGTACAAATGTTTGGTAACCTATAATGTAATGCCTAAAATTATTTAATGAATGCACAACAAATAGGAGCTCTTTTTCATTCATTGTGTAGTTCAGCTTAGCTTTCGACAGATTCTTACTGATGAAGTAAATGGCATAAGGTAGCTTTTCATATATCTAGCCTAAGGCTACTCCTATAGCTTTGTGAGAGGTGTTGGGAGTGGGATCCCCCAAGGACAGTTTTGGGGCTAAAAGCCCATGTTGAAGTCAAGTTTTTGTAATATTAATGTAAAGACTCCACATTTTGTGGTCGCGGAGCGCGAAGGTATTATGTGTCACAAAGGGTAGTCCACCCTTCGTTTTTGTAAAGTAAAGTCGGCTGTAAGAGATCTACCCATGATCCGCGGACCATGGGATTGTATAAAAGGAGCTAAGCTCTAAGTAGTTAGAGGCATCAATGGAAGAAGTAACAGAGTCATAGCTTTAGAGCAAGAATTCTAAGTCTTGGGTTGTAGCGCAGGTAGAGGCTCTGTAGCTAAGTGCGCAGAGGCCTAGGGTAGAAGTCCGCAGCTGAGTGTGCATGCCCCTACAGCTGTGTGCGTAGGCTGAACAGAGTTTGTAACACTTGGAAGATATTAATTAAAGGAGTTATTCTAAAATTTCTGTGTATTTGTTCTGTTAATGGGTTTGGATATTTTATGTATGAATTTCTTTTGTTATGCTTCTATGTTGCATGAACGAATACAGTTACATTGAATAATTAAATGCAATTATGAATATATGATTACGCGGTGATAAACTTAAGTATTTGGAAAAATAAGAAAATCACTTAGGGTAGTTGAGGAATCTTCATGGCAGCAGCGCGAAAGTACCTAAGCCCCAGGTTAGGGTTGCGCAAAGGTTGATTGTATACTTTTGCGAAGGTATTGAAAGCCAGAATAGAGGGTTTGTCTTACAAGCCCTAGAGTGAGATCACATGCGTGAAGGTAGGGATAGAAGAGATCAAAGGACATCACAACCATCTCAGGGTGTAGAATCTTGGTTCCAACATCCCCCCATACTACTTCGGGTGAGACTTCAGTTTGCAATCTGTGAGCTGATGCCAAAAGGGCCAGTAGTGTAGGGATTTGTTTGGCTAAATAACATTGAATCTAGGTCAGGCCCTCTCAAGCCAGCAAATGGTTCCATTGTCAGGACCAGAATCTGCATAAGAGATGTTTGATGTCGTAACACTGGAATCCAACTAAGAAGGATATTGGAGACTAGTTGGATAGAAAGATCCACAAATTCATGGCACAAGAGAACAGAAACCTGTGACTGAAAAAGGAACAATGGTTGGACCAGTACCTGTATACAGAGATCCATGAGATATTTTTCTGCTCTTTCCTTATCAAGCTATACGAGTAGATCGTGAAGCTAGCAGATAGACAAGGAAGGTGGAAACTTGATGGTCCTATTTTGTGCACCCCAGAGCTAGTGTGAAGGTTTGAAGCATCGAAGGATAAGATCGTCTACGTTGTGGATCATTGGCTCGATCGCATCATAGGAGGATTTGTGACTAAATTCACAGTCAACACCTCAGTCAGCTATAGTGAGGCGGAGCGACACTTTTTCAAAAGACCATGAGGTAAGTACGTAAAAATCTTTGAATACTTAGATTAAAATGTTGTTGTATGAAAAAGAGGTTATGCAGCTACCTTGATGTACGGGACTACGTGAAGCAGAAAAACTTACAGGAACGAAGGAAAAAAGGGTCTGGATTATAGCCCCTCGATTTCACCTCTACGAAGAGACGAAGAAGGGACAACTAAGGTTTCTCTGTGAAGTTATATTCAGTTAATAAGACAAGGATTCCCGCGAATACCACCCCCACCCACACCATATCTGACTTCACCACCATTGCCTCCAACTTCACTCGTACCACCTCCACCTCCACTGAGTTTCAGTATGAAAAATACAGTGAAGTTTCCTTTGTTTAAAGGCTTGGGAAATGATGACCCAGACCAATTCTAGTTCGTTGTGAGGGTTGTATGGGAAGCTCAAGGTGTTATAGATGATCATATAAAGAAGATGACACTAGTTAGAGCTCTACAAGATCGTGCACTAACTTGTTATATTAATTACTCTAACGATAACCCGAATGCTGGAGTAGCAAACATTTAGGCAACACTAAATAGGGAATTTAGCGGGCCTAAATCTAAGGCACAATTGATTGTGGGATTCAAAGAGATCGTGATGCAACCAGGAGAGACACCTTTGGAACTAGATCAAAATCTGAAATGTACAATCCATGAAGCTAACATGAATTTGATAGATGGATAGCATCGCGAATGGTTTGTGGTTTCGCTACTACCACACTTAAGGACGGTGTTGTAGTAGCAGAAGATAACAACTCAGGTAGAGGCCTTGGAGATTGCCATGAGACTACATGAGACTCCGATGCGAGATCCTAATATAGGAGTTCAGAAGATCCATGCGCAGCTGAAGAATATGTGCCTTGAGATGTAAAGTCTGAAGCAGGATAGGATGGTTTGGCTAGAGGTACATGCTTGAAATGAAAAAGTCAGGGTCATGACAAAGACCATTGCCTGGTATTTTCAAATTACATAACAGGAGGAGGACCGATGCCTTTAAGGCCAGAAGCTCAAGTAGGTCTTAACGTAGGGCCTGCTTTATGGTGTGCTATCTGTCAGGTAGCCAGAAAACATGCCATGGATAACTGTCACTTGCTACATAAGTATGTACAAGCACCACAACAACTGTTCTGCAACTTTTGTAGGTCAGTAGGAAATGGTGAGAATACTTGTAAGAGCTATGAATTGATGATGGATAAAACTCCTGCCTATAGGTTTTAGGCCGAAACACAACCCCTTGACCAAAATGCAAGGATGGTGCAAATAGGATTTCAGGGGTGCGGACAAGGCCAAGGCGGAGGAGGACCTGGTAGAGGTCGAGGACAGTTGATTTGCTACAATTGCATAGGACTAGGACAATATGCCCGCGATTGCGCTAATCCAACGCGTTCATCGTGCAAGTATTGCATGATGTTTGATCATGAAACAAAATATTGTCTTACACTGATAGCTAGGATACGTGACAAAGGGGCGCTACCATCTCTGCCAATGCAAAACCTACATATGATGAGATCTGAGCCGTGCTAAGAAGATCCAAGCATAAATATAGTACTCAGAAGTGGAATCACGATGGGAGATGACAAGGGGAAACAGCCAGAAGACAATACATGGGTTTGCAAAGCCCCAGAAAAAGAGGTTGAGTTTGATTTGGAGTGCGCCCTTGAAGCCTTCATGGAAGCTAAGGAGAGCTTAGCTGAGGCCTCCACCTTAGGAAGCAAAGATAAGCCTGAGCTAGAGATGGACCCCTCTATGCTCACAACTTTCTTGGAAACCTGTATGAAGTTACTATGCAACAGTAAGGCTATGAAAGGGTTACAAGAACTCATCAATAGATGTGCTAGAACCACGCCACGTGAGTTGCACATAGTGAAAAATATTGGCAAGCATAAAACAAGGACAGGACGGGAGATGAGACTGACCGCACAAATAGGAGAGTATGAAATTGATCAAGTCATTTTGGACCTGGGGTCAGATGTGAATGTCGTACCAAAGTAGACTTGGGAGCAAATGGGGAGACCTGCACTACAATGGTCTCCAGTTCAGCTAAGGATGGTGAATCAGTAGAAAATCATCCCCATGGGGCGGCTGCAGGGGTGACCATGGATATTGAGGGAGCGAGCGCGCTGGTGGATTTTGAAGTAATAGAGATAGTGGATGATAGCAATCCCTACCCTACACTCCTGGGAATTGATTGGGCTATTGATATGAATGGGGTAATCAATCTGAAGAAGAGAAATATGATCTTTGAGAAGTAATCATTACATGTAATAATACCCCTCAATCCTGCTGAAGGATCGCGCTATACTGAACCTGTCCATGATTATGAGAGTGATGACGACCTAGATTGTATCTATAAGATAACAGTGTGAGACCAAGATTGGGTGAATCCCATCATGGATGGATGGATTATGTGGGATCATGAGAGTTCCTGCACTTCGAACTCTGACGAAGAAATAGAATGCTGGTAAAATTGGTTACATGAAGTAACTATGCTGAATTGAAACATGATGACCCGATCGCTACATTGTGTGTCATCAGAGGTAGGAAATATGCCTATTTATGATAGTCTAAATGAGGTAGATATCGTTTTAGATGCATTTGAAAGGGAGGTACCAAAAAAGCAGTGCTTTGAGGCCTTGGACTGGGCACTACGCCCTATGACAACAAGATGGTGGGGTACGCACAAGGGAAGCCTTGATGATTGGCATGAATGTAGGAGGATGATGAGAACACGATTTGGGAAGCTTAAGATGTGACTGACAGATAAGTACGATGGCCAGAATGATCCGCGCGTGCATCTAGCCAAATGAATGCAACCTTATGGAGAAAAGCCTCAACCAGAGTGGGTACACCTATTTTGTCATACCCTGGATGTTATCCCAATGAATTGGTATATAGAAACAGAGCTCCACCATGTAACAGGTGAATGGGATATACTGTGTGAAGGATTCATGATGACATTCTGTTTTGAGGACAGGTTTGATAGTATTGATGAAGCGCTACAAGAAGTGAAAGCAACCATCTTTATGATACCGCGGGATCCTTTAGACCTGATTCATCTTGAATGGGCTACTCAGCTGAGTCACGCACTCAAATGTTATAATATAACTACTAAAGCAAAGGATGAGGATCCACAAAATATTAACATTCCAGAAATAGAAGGCCACCACGAGGTTCAAGGACTGCAGATTGAGAACCCTAACATAATCGCACCGGTGAAAACAAAACAAGTGAACATTGGTATGGAGGTAGAACCCAAATTCATGAAGATTGGAGACTACTGGGATGACACAATGGTGGATAAGGTCATTGAATTGATCCACAGATGCAAGGACTTATTCCCTACCAAGTTTACAGATCTAAAAGGAATAATAGGAGACCTAGGAGTGATGAAGATCACATTAAAGCCCAATGTGAAGCTAGTTAAGGAGAGGCCTTACCGCCTCAATCTGAAATACAAGGAGAAGGTCTGCTTAGAGCTAGACAAGAGGCTAGCACCGGGCATCATTGAGCCTATGGAAGAATCCGATTGGGTAAGCCCAATAGTGGTGCAAGAGAAGAAGCAGAAGGATGAGATAAGGATATGTGTGGATCTCAAAAAACTGAATAATGCTTGTATGCATGATCCTTTCCCAACCTCGTTCATGGATGAATTGTTGGACAATGTAGGTGGTCAGGAAGAATATTCCTTCACTGATGGGTTCTTTGGGTACCACCAAATCAAAATCGTGCCAGAAGATAGGAACAAGACAACCTTCACGACTGAGTGGGGTTGTTTTCAATACACTATAATGTCGTTTGGATTGAAGAATGCACCTGCCATCTTTTCGCACGTGGTTGTTGCAGCTTTCAAGGAATTTATTCATAAGTTCCTAGAGGTATATTTTGATGACTGGACTGTATTTTGGCTAGTTAAGCACCACATAACAATATTTCTCTTGATGTTGGATACCTATCAAAGATACCATATCATGTTCAATCTCAAGAAGTGTTTGTTTTGTGTACATTTTGGGAACTTATAGGGGCATGTTGTTTTCAGACAAGGACTGATGGTATACCCCATAAATATCGTGGTGATACTGAACTTGGAAGCACCAAAGAGTGTGAAATAGTTGTATGCTACTCTGGGTCATACTGGATATACATAAAGTTTATTAAAGGCTATGCTCAGATCATTGCGCCGATGGAAAAATTATTGAATAAGGATGTCACATTTTGTTGGAATGGTGACTGTAAGAAAGCTTGGATATATTGAAAGAAAATATGGTTACCACATAGATTCTAGTCTTCCCAGACTAGAAGAAAGAGTTTCATGTACATTTCGACATGTCATGTATAGCGCTGGTGGCAGTACTAACACGTGATGGCGGAGAAGGCTTGGACCATCCTATTGCTTTCGCAAGCCGCAAATTATCCAAAGAAGAGAAGAGCTATCCTACCACTAAATGCGAGGGGCTAGCTATGGTGTATGCACTCTAGAAGTACTGATACTACTTGTTAGGAGGCCATTTTAAGATGTATACAAATCACTCCACGCTAAAGTACCTAGTCAATAACCCTATGTTAGGGGGGCGAATCTGAAGATGGCTCTTACTGTTCCAAGAGTATGATTTTGAAGTTGTTGTGAAGCTTGGATGATTGAATGTGGGACCAGACCATTTGTCATGCATTAAAATAGGGGAGGAACCTACTAACTTGGAAGAAGGATTGCCTGACACACAACTATTTGCAGCGCGTGTCGTGGATGGTCATTTTGAAGATATAATACACTTCCTAACAACATGAAATACACCTGAAGGATACTCTATCCAAGAAAATAAGGAATTAGTGGTGCATGTAGCATATTTCTTTGTCATTGCAGGCATCTACACAAGATGGGGACTGATGAGATATTGCAATGGTATGTACTTGAGCTTGGACGAAGCAGCATCCTTGCGAACACTTGTGGGGGCACTATGGGAGGACATTATGCAGGGAGAGCAATTGTGCAGAGGATTCTACATGCAATGTTGTGGTGGCCAACCCTTCATTACGATTCAAAAGCATATTGCAAGGTGTGTGATGTATGTCAAAGAACGAGTAGGCCATCATGGAGGGATGAAATGCCTTTGAATCCAAAAATGACATTGCAACCCTTTAAGAAGTTAGAAATATATTTTGTAGGACCCATTTAGCCACAAGGGAAGATGGGAGCAAGGTACATTATCACTGCGACGGAGTATTTGACTCGTTGGGTAGAAGCGCAGCCAATGAAGGATTGCATGAGCACGATGGCCACAAAGTTCCTATTTGAGCATGTACTGACACAATTTGTATGTCCAAGGATCTTGATGAGTGATCATGGTATGCACTTCCTGAATGAGACGATTAGCACACTAACGGAGGAATTTCAGGTATATCACCAAAAGAGCACACCTTATCACCCACAAGCTAACAAGACAATGGAGGCATTCAACAAAGTGCTTGAAAACGTGCTAACCAAGGTTTGCAATGCTGAGAAAAATGATTGGGACCTACACATACCTACAATATTGTGGGATTATCGAACGACATACAAGAAGTTGATGGGACAAACCCCATTTAGGCTTGTCTATGGTGTGGAATTTGTAATACCTATTGAATACATCTTGCCTAGTCTGTGCATAGCAGTGCTCACAGGTATGATGGATGACAGAGCCTGGAAGAGAGGCTCACGCAGTTGGATGAACTCAAAGAAGAAATATTTTTGGCTAGATTTCACCAGCAAGTCCAAAAGCAGTGTTAAAATTCATGGCATAATCAACACATCAAGATGCGCACATTTAAGGTAAATGATCTAGTTTTGTTGTATGATAGTAAGTTTGATAAATTCCCTAGAAAATTCAAGATGCACTGGTTAGGGCCTTATGTTATTAAGGATATTACCGATGGAGGAGTGATACAATTGGTCAGGTTAAATGGAGAACCCTTCTCAGGAAAGGTGAATGTCAGTCGTTTGAAGCCATACACCAGCGATCTGGCCATGTGACTAAATGAAAGTAGCACAATCTTCACACTCTAGGCAGCGGAAAGGAGGCATGGGACTGTAAAATACACTGCCCAAGATTGGGATCTGCGTGATTGGAAGATGGTGCGAGGCAAGGATGTGTCAATGGGTCCATGACAATGCAGACGGAGTTGCACTACCCAGGGATAAATCACGTAGGTTGGCTGGAAAGTGACTCCTGCATTTGCGAACTTGCCTGAGACATCATGAGTACTGATAGAGAGTGTTATGTCATCACCCCTAGAAGTTATCAATACATAAAAAGTGGTAGAAGAGTTAGCACAAGAGATGGAGAAACAGGCAGAAGAAGTTTCCCTAGAAGTAGCCAAAGTACTGTCGGAGGTTCCTAAATCTCCAAGAACATCGACACCGAAGCCAACCCCAACCAAATATACGATGAAAGATAAGAAGGGCAAGCAACCTGCCATCTTGGTGCGCACATCACCGAGACGAAACCCAACAAATCCCACTACCTAGGATAAAGGCAAGGCTATAAACCTACAGGCAGAAGAGAAGGATATCAAAGACATCCCCGTGTATGATGAATATGTGGGGGTGGAAATAGATGAGGTTGAAGCCCAAGGTGCAGGCCCTATTACATGGTTGTCGGAGCATGTCCCTCCATGCAAGCCTAAGTCCAAGGTCCCCAAGGAAATTGATGAAAGTAAGACTTCCTTGCAAACCCCATTGCTAACAAATGAGATCACTTTTGACAGTCCGCATTTGGCATGAGTCCCGATTTTGAAGCTCCAAGACTGGGACTTAGCGGACCATGAGAAGTTCCCACACCTGGTGACCGAACAGTTGAAGCGTTGTATCATAGACAAAAACACAGAAATGACTACATTGGAGCCATGGAAGTGGCTCAGAGGAGTAGAGAAGGCAGGATTACTCAACCTACTCTGGGTGTCGCACTATAACCGCACCCCCCGTGATAGTTCTAGTCATCAAGCAACTGTTGTGCTTGGTGCCTGATGGGTGTCTATGGCTGGAGGAGCTGATACCCATCATTGATATGTTTATTCATCACATAACATGCCTGTCATATACAAGCAAAAGTCCAGTGATGATATTTGGCGGCAAGGGTGGCAAGTTGGCACTCACAGAATCAACGAAAGAAAAGTTCAAATTGGTGAAGAAGTCGCGTGGGTACGCAATCTCCAACATCGGGGACCCTGCTGTGAAGGTGGCAACGGATATCCTTGTAGGAAATGTGATGTAGAAGTGTCGTGCCGATGAGGTTTCGACACCTGTCATTGTGCTTGCACAACAGTGTACTGAAGGATTCCATTTTAACTGGTCAGACTACCTTTGTGGCAAGTTACTAGCAAACTGTCGTGAAGCGCAAGATCAAAGGAAGACATTCCACTACACGTGGGTCTTGCTATCGATTGTGCTCGTAGTGTGGGAGCTACCGAAAGAGAGCCAATTCCCATCGGTCGCACCAGACCTTCCTGAAGCAGCAAAGTACGCTTTGCTTTGGGCGACCAAGGATGCAAAGTGCATGCGGGACAAGAAGATCTTCTAGGAAATGAACATAAGGATGGGTATCAATCACAAGACATAATTGTCGCCCACGGTATATGTTAACCTACATAGCTATGTCAAATTCAAAGATAATTTCCATTAGATATCAATAAGAGCATGGAAGGACCCTGTGCAGAAGTGGTACGATTTTCCATACCTAGCCACAAATGATGCCATTGATGCGGTGTTAGATAAATGGCCGGCAGAGTGGCACATCTCCACAGACTTAGTGGTGGGTGGAAGAAAATCTACCACACAAAAGAAGAAGGACAAGGATAAGCTGAATATGGTGCATGTTATACGGGAATAGTGTCCACACTGATGCTGCTATTCCCACTAAGATGGGTGGCTATCTTAGAAACAAACAATCAAAGTCTACAATTGATTCCTTTTATGAAAATAGATGAGAGGAGAACCAAGAGGGCCAACCTGAGTCTTGCACTTGATTCCCTCTCTTTCTTGATAGAGTTTTACCATTTTCTCTTTGTCTGCTCAGCTTCAAAAGGACCTGTAGAATCACAACAACATACTACTATGCAAGAAACAAGGATCTAAGTTCATAAATAATGCAGGATCAGATGTGCATTAACCATATACAAGCATATATAAACAAGTACACAAGGATGTGGAAGGAAACAAGAATAACTTTATTCAGATAAAAATTAGCAAGAGGATTAAAACCATGAGCATCTTTGACCCAGCATCATCCTCCAGCTAAGAAGCCCTTCTTCACCTCAAGTAAACCAAAATCACCCAACACTGTGAATGTACACTAGAATACCAACAACACTTCTCTATAAGTTACAAAATTCCCGCCTCTGGATCTCTGTGATGAGGGATACATATATAGATGATTACAGAGAGATGAGTCATCTTTTGGGATCTTGATTAGTGTCCTCTCTCTGATAGTTCCTGCTTCCACTTGGAGAATGATGATCTCTTACTCATCCCTGGTCGAAAATGGAGTGGCAAGTGTCAAGGGGAAGCTTCTGGAAGATCATGATCTTCCACTCGCATTTTGTCCCTCTTGTCCATTCCCGACATCGCACTCTACGAGGAGTAACATATGCATCGCACCTTGTACATTTGGGAGGTGATATGCATCGCACCTCTGCATTGAGCTTTCGAGTAGTCTGTTGACCCATTTATGAGCAATTTTCAGTGGAGAACTTCTGGGAGATGATGTAATCAGTTGACCTTATTCCTTTAGGCAGTGAAGCAACACTTTTAGGGACTTAAGAGCCCTCAGTTTATGGACATTTGTGATTTGGGGTTGAAGTTCCCAAAAATGTCTATAACAGTTGCCCCCTAAAGCATGAGGTCATTAATCTTTTTTGATGTCGAGTGAAATGCTTTACTATGAGAATCTGAAGTTTTTCTAAGCTGGGAGGCAACCTGTAATAAGATACAATACAATACATTATTTGACAACATTTTTCATGATCTAGCTGAGTCGGGCATTCCCATGCTCAGCTTTATAAACTCCTTTTCATGTACATACGACAGACGATCGTCTGTGTGACAGACTGATGATATGGACACATCATCCTTTGATTTGGATGATCATTTGATTGGCAATGATGTACACTGGATGTTTTTATATTCCTAAATATATCGCAGCCCGAATGGATGAAACTAGATCCGGGGTCTTCAAAACTCGGCCAATATTCACTTGGAGTACAAGTCGATCCATGTGAAAAATGTTTTTGGAGTCGAACATGGAAAGACATCGCCTGATTACCATCCAATGATGTAAGTTGTTAATAGGCGTGAGAGGAATCACCAATAATGACAATGACCCTCAAGGTAATACAGTACAATTTACGTGGTGTGAAAAAGGACTTGGCGTCGAACACACGCAAAATCTCTCGGTCGAATGCCATTAATGTAAACTTGTTGCCGAAAGTGAGAAACTTGCCATTAAGGCATGCAAGCTTCAAAGTACTAAAAGGGTTGTTCCTAAGTCAACTCCTTCGATAATGAGCTGATGTCGACAAGAAGCTACCCATCGTAGGAGGGCCTTAATGAATCCCAAATCAATGACACGGAATGAAGCAAATGATTTTGGAGGTGAAAACAAACTGACGATATGGGGTTCAGGGTGGCAGTCATGAAGGAATGAAGCATGAATGTATTGCAGTGGGTGAGACACAGGTGAATTGTCTGAATGACTTCTCTTGAACTTATCGGGACACTGACAATGGATTGGTAGCATTAACCCTAGAGATGGATGGCGTGACGGACCAATGGTGAAGACCAGTGAATGGAATAACCCAACCCGACATGGATGCGGAAGGAAAGTGTCATGTTCAAGAGCGACTTGCTACCAATAAAGTTTCTTCTTGTTTTCTTCCCAATTTTCCCCAGTCATTGCTGACCAGTACCTCTTTATTTTTGTCAAGCTTGACGAGGATAACATATGCTTGTTCTATAATCCACCCTTTAGGCAAACCTGTCGCTATATTTTAGCGAGCCTAGCGACAGTGAAACTCGTTCTCGTCCTCTTGGATGAATTTGTTGCTATTTAGTTTTAACGAGTTTAATGACAAAGATAACTCGGTCTCTTTCAATTTTAGAGAGTCTGAAAGAAATGGAAAGAAGACTCTGAAGATTGTTTTTCGTTGTGTAATCCCTTAATTCCGAAAAAGTGTAAAATAATACAAAAGGGATGAATTTTCGATAGTTTTAACGAGCCGAACAAGACAAGCGCTCGATATTTTTATGTAATAATCCTTCAGGTCCAAAAAGATTAAAATCTAGAGGAGGGATAGCACTTCCGATGCCTTTTAACGAGCCGGAGAGGCCAATCGCTTGGCAATATTTTCATATTTTACGAGTCAGGTGAAAAGAGCTTAAAGAAGACTCGTTTCCGAGGAACGAGTAATGGTTTCGGGTAGAAGCTGATTCCAGGTAAGATTTGGAATTTTCCAATCACGACAGTGTTTACAAGGATGGCTAGCAGAATCACTCTTCGCAGATGTTCCTCGAAGGGGTAAACAATCATATGGGGGTGAATGATCGGCTAAAAAACAGAGTGGAGGTGATGGCGAGAACACGACCATGGCTCAAAAGCTGGCGATAAGGCATTCACAATGGTTATTTACCTGTTCATTTTTTAATGAGGTTAAACACGGGGAGAAACACTTGCCCATGACTTATGTTTATTTTTTAACGAGCTTGACTATGTGTTAAAATTGCTCATGATAAGTTTGCATGCCCCCAGCGTAATAACGCAAATCGAGGTGCATGCCCCCCAAGCTTCATTTCATTCAACTTGGTGGTTGGAATGAAGGTTTACCTTCGAGATCTTTGAAAGATCGTAATCAAAGACTCGATTTGGAAAGGGAGTCATTTCATTTTTTAATGAGGTTGACACAGTAAAAGAACTATCCTCATAATCCACCATATTTACAGTATTTGAAGGATGATTAGGGTCACTGGAATAATCTTCTTGGTAATTCGGAAGATGGGAATGATGGTGTTGATATTCCCTTGGTGCCTCTTATATCATCATTAGCTGAATGATTCCTTTGTCTGTAGGATCTACATGCAACCAAGGATTTGAAGAGGTGCCATATTCCTTAGACCTATCTATCCAAACAATCGTTGAGCGTTGGTTTGCCCCCCAGGCCAAGAAAATTGATTACTACAATATTTCTATTAGGGTGATGATCCATGCTGACAAAATGTTTAGGAATCTTCTGAATCTTATGGAAGATATCATATTGCAGGTTTCCACTATGGCCACTTCCACCATATTGATTGGAGGCGGTAGGGCAAAAGTACCCATCAAGGCAGGTTCTTTTAGGAGGCCTACTCTGACAGTTTGAAGCGATTGAGAGCTTCTGTGGATCATTGGAATGCTTCCCGTAACTTGTGAACTATTGGGGAGGAAGGTTTGTTGGTTAACGATTGTGATTCCTCCTTGGAAGGGAAATGAAATCTTCCTAAAATAGGTCGACGTAATGGCGGCCATGGCATATATACAGGGCCTTCCCAGTGGGATGTTGTAATCAAGGTTTCCGTCAATGACTTCAACATCAATCTCTACTGTTTTGCCCCCCATTTCGACTTGCAATTGACTTAATATTCCATACGAGGTGTACGTGCGTCCATCAAATGCTTTCAATGTCGTTGATGATCGCGACAAGGACGGAGACCCTAGAGTTTTCCAGGAACTCATCGACATGATACATGTGGATGCCCCCTCATCGCTAATTGTTCTATGAACAGTTTTGTTGAGGGCTTTCACTTGAATGAGGAAAGCTAGTTGAGCTGGTAATTGAGGGTCATATCCTTTATGATTAAAAGATACAAGATTGGAATCCGTTGGGTCAATCCCACCTATTGCTTATAATAAAGCCTGCTTTTGGGAGGGGCAATTTCGCAGTACTTCAAGAGTCGACATTGCGGATGGCGATTGAGCTAAATCCTCCACTATATTATAGTGTTGTGTTGCTTGGGCATGAGGATTAGCCGTTGATTTGTGTACTACTCCCTTTGGCGGTTTTATTGTTAATTCAGGAATGATGGGTGGCACGACTTCTATTGAAGTCATTGTTGAACTACTAGGTTGATCTTTATCCTTGTTGTTCAACATTTGTGGATTCCCATAATCTTTATTCCTTGTCATTATTAGAGTATCATTCAGTTGCTTTAAGACTGAACATTAGCACTTGGGATGGGGAAGCATTTTCACTAGCAACCAGGTTCGTTCCTGGGTTTGGAAACGGATCCGTTAGTACAGCCGAGGTTTTTGAACTTTTGAAGAATTTTCTAAGTTCTTCTTTATATGGACAATCCTTGGTTTAGTGATCCTCATCACATATACTGCATGGATATTTGGGTTTCACATTCCCAGAAGGGTTCGCAGAAGATTTCTTAGGACATGAGTCTCCTTGGTTTTTCTTCTTCCCTTGTTTTTTCTTCTTGCCTCCTGGTTGCTTGGTTTCTTTGCCTTTATCTGTTGACACAACATTTACTTCCAAGGCTAGAAGTTCCTCATTTGCAATTTGATTCAAAACCGTGTGGGCCTTTTTCGATGCGGCCTTTGCAGTTTTAGTGCTTGTCGTACCTATCACACCATTGTCGGCATGAGAGTTTTTGTTTGATTTAGGAGGCGGAGGAACAGAGAATTCTGGTCTAGGAGTGTCAGGGATTTTATCGTAGAGCATGCCAGATTGAGTATAGATTAAGTCTAGATATTGTGCACGAGCAATAACTTGCTCTTCAGTGATGACTCTGCCCTTTGCCACATCTTCTGTAATAGCGGGTAACAGTGACTTAATAAACCATTCAGCCAATAGCTGATCAGGAACATATGTTTTTACCATTCTACGGTGATGCCGCCACTCATGAATATGATCGGATATGTGAGTGGCTGTCATTTGTTTGAAATTGGTAAGCAACTCAGTTCCTGTTTCACACCTGATAGGTAACTGAAAATGGGTTAAAATGGTTGTGGCTAGGGTACTGAAGTTATCAAATGAAGCTCTAGGTAGTTCGATATACCACTTTGCTGCCAGACCAATTAACGTGTGCTGAAAGAGGCGAAGCCGAATCGAATCATCATTGAGATTGTTTAATGAACACCATAGATGAAAGTTCATCACATGATTCGATGGGTATTCACCTAGATTTCCATTAAATTTAGGAATATCCGATGGAAGTTTATGCGGAATCGCCGGCCACCAAGGGGCGTAGGCAATTGGATCATTCGTTAGTCAACTTAGATCTGGTAACTCTAGAGTTGCCACGAAGGGCAACTGTTGATTTAGGCTTGGCTGAGCATACCTAGGATAAGGCAGAATTGTTTGAGCAGTTGGTCTTTGCATACCAGCATAATGCATTTGATGTTGGTAACTTTGGTAAGGTTGATGGGCATAACCATTATGATATGGTTGATATTGCTACCCATTACTTGCAAAGACTTGTTGCTCATATCCTTGGTAAGCTTGCTGGAATTGCAGTTGTTGGTATTACACCAGCCATGGTTGTGAAGCCATGGACTCTTTTCCAACACTGACTGTTTGACCAAGATGGGGGTTGGTGTTCCCCATTTGAACCTGTGCCATTCCACTAGTGGGTGATTATGGTTGTGTCGGAGGTACAAGAGATTGTTGTATTGCAACATGCGAATCTTGAGGTTGGCATACAATTGGTGATGCTTGTACTTGCGATACTACCACAATAGCCGGCGTAGTGGGAATGTTTGTCATAGGTGAACTTTGTTGTATTGAGCATACAACTCTTGGTTGTTGAGACAGGACTGGTACCCAACCACTAGTTGTGATTCCAGCATAACCCAAATTTTGTTGCGAACTCACGCATGGTTGTCCTTCTGGGGAAGATAATGAAAGGGTATACGGCCCTCCATACAATGGTAATCCAGTGCTCAAAGGAATAATTTGCCTTTGGGGACCAGTTTGCCCAAATTGACCTTGTGATGGATCAATTTGTCGAGACTCAACGTAAGATATTCCAGATATAATTCCAGACGAACAAATGGGAACAATCCATACTGTCGAAATAGTCCCAGGAAGGACTCCATCCAGCGATTGAAAGCTGGTTGGGACAGATGGCACGCTGGTGAACATTGTCGAAATAATAGAAGGAGCTTCCGCCGTTGTTGTGTCAGGTGACACAGTCCTTGATGTTGATGGTTGTTCAGACATATTAAGTCTATCCAAAAGATTCCTCAGCGATTCTTCAGGAACTTCCAAGGGTGGGTGAATATTCTCTAATGAAGAAGGATATAGGGCGATCCCAACACCAAGTTACGTTGGAGTGCTAGATGGAGGATATTCCACAATCTCTTCTATGGAAATCAATCCAGGAGGAAGAGGTAGACCGTCAGGTCTGTAAAATATTTCTGGTGCTGAAGAAGATGTAAGTCTTACAACAGTAGACGGTTGGGGAGTAACACCTTTTGAATCAGCTATAGATGGAGCCGGTTCAAGAATAGAAGTGTTAACCCTCACACTAGGATCACTTGTAATGTCCCTTTGCTGTTGGGGAATTTCTTCTGTAGAGGCATGTATTCCAGAAATGTTCGGAGTAACTGGAGTCTCTGAGGATGTTGAAGTGCTTGCTCCAACCAACCTAGGGGACTTTGATCTGGTTAAATGAGTTCGCTTTGTCCGGAATGGATTCGCTTCCGAAGTCAACGATGGTTAACTCGTAAGTCTCCATGAATGACGGGGTTTTTATTGACTTTCTTCCACGACTGCGAATTACTTGATCAACTAAAAATAAAGGGGAAAATGTTTTTTCGAATTAAATGAATTTTAGATTCTTTGACACAAATTGTTTTTTCATTTTTAAAGAGTCGAGAAAAGACAAAAGATGACTCTAGTCGCCTTCAATTTTTATTGAGCTCGAAGTGACAAACGCTCAGAGGACATTTTCCTTTAAGGAGTCTGAAAAGGAGCAAAATGGACTTCTCTGGAGATCTAGGCAGAGAGGATTACCAAACCAATCGTAAAACTACAGAATACTTTTTACAGGTATGGCAGTCAATCTTTCCTGAATGTTGTGTTCAGTGCATTACGATCGATAGGGCGGTAGACACGGTTGCCTAAGGATAAAGGATGTAGCCTATTGTGTCCTCCCAATATATACGCGACGGTACAGTGGGAGCACAAGTCCGTACTGGCACTTGCATCTCAGAGTGGGAGGAAAATCACCCAAACCAACCACTGAAAGCAACAGTTTACCAGGCTTACGACACCAAGAATATATCTCTAGGCCTAGACCTCTAGATGTTGCATAAGGTTCCCAAAGCATTGTATATTCATTGGAGGATTTATTTTAAGTTAATCTGCTACAGTTTTCCGGTTTTTAGGTTCACCACGTTATGATGTATAATCTAAATGTGTCTAAGATTGATAAACAGGACGTTTTTATCTTCTTTCA
>APFE030952686.1:0-102370 GCA_000404065.3 Pinus taeda | reverse complement strand
ACCTCAAGCAAAGCAAAATCACCCAACACTGTGAATGTACACCAGAATACCAACAACACTTCTCTATAAGTTTCAAAACTCCTACCTTTGGATCTCTGTGATGAGGGATCCATATACAGATGATTACAGAGAGGTGAGTCATCTTTTCGGATCTTGATTAGCGTCCTCTCTCTAATAGTTACTACTTCCACTTGGAGAATGATGATCTCTTACTCATCCCTGGTCGAAAATAGAGTGGAAAGTGTCATAGGGGAAGCTTCTAGAAGATTCCATGATCCTCCACCTCGCATTTTTGTCCCTGCCATTTGTCCATTCCCGACCATCGCATCCTACAGAGGAGTAAAATAGTATGCATCACATCCTGTACATTGGGAAGGTGATATGCATCACACCCTCTGCATTGAGCTTTCAGTATGGTCCAGTTTTGACCATTTATGAGCAGTTTTCAGTGGAGAACTTCTGGGAGATGATGTAATCAGTTGACCTTGTTCCTTTAGGCAGTGAAGCAAAACTTTTAGGGACTTAAGAGCCCTCAGTTTATGGACATTTGTGATTTGGGGTTGAAGTACCCAAAAATGTCCAAAACAGTGCAGCGAGTCGAAAAGAGGAAGAAGGAGGCTGCTAAGAAAGCCAAGGAAAAACAGAAAGGGAAGGAAGCAGGAAAATAGACAAGTGGCACAGAGCGGGGCTCTAACAAAGGAGCGTGGTCACCTTCACCTAAAATTGAGCAAGAGGACACAGAGTAGCACACTACGGACCCTCAGGAGACGTCCAACCACATTAATTGTCCGAGAGATCCGAAAAAGGGAGGGTCTAGAAAGAAATCAAAAGCGACCAAGACCTCGTTGGACCCTATCACACTGGTGAAGGGAGATTTATAAGACATGAGTGACATAGTCAGAAATGTCACCGCAGAGGCCCTACAAAAATTTGAAAAGTAGTAGCAGATCATCCTAGGGACCATCCAAACTGGACTTCAGGAGTGGCAGGCCGGCGCATTGCAATTTGGTACGGTGTCTACCATCTTGGCTATTGGCACATCAGAGGTTTCCAATATGCTACACACGAAGGCTTCCAACGCACTAGTGCTGCCAAATGGAGCACTGACAATAGAAAATGAGGCCGACAGGCCCACTATCAGCACCTTGAAGGGAGTGGGATTGAACATGGTGGCACTGCCGCGCGAAGCACTCCACCTCTTGCAGGATGGAGTAATTGCAGAGCTAAGGGCCCGTAAGCACCACGCCCTCCAAGTGATGAGTGAATAGAGAATAAAAAATGAGTAGATGGCCCTATAGAGGAATGCTACCATCGCCGCCAAGGCTATGTCAACCAACTAGAGTAAGAAGATCATGCAGGTTGTGGAGGAGGCCTGCAGAATGGTCCCGAAATCGGCCATTCTGGAGGAGGAGCCAGTCGAGGTCTACATCCGTAAACTTGCCACAGGGGTGCATGACACTCAGATGGAGATGGAACGGGTTCAGTTGGAGTTGAACTTGCATATTACAGAGCTCTAGTTGAGGGCTCAACCTTCAACATCACCAGAGGTAAAGGAACAATGGGTGGTCATTGTTACGGAAGCAGTCATGATAGTGGAGAGTGTAGTAGCCGACTACACCCAGTTGTTTAAACAATCATTTGAGGTCCTAACTGACTTGTAGGAGGACCCAAACATCCATAAGCTCGAGACAGAAGCATGTGAACTCCATCAACACTATGACAATTTAAGGGCACAGTGTGAATCGTCATGCTGACAAAGAGGTTAGCCAAGCTGTAGGAAGCCAAGCAGCTAAAGGAACAGGTGGATGTAGCACTGCACAAGGAAGAAGTGTTGAAAGTGCAACTAAAGCCCTGGCTGGAGGAAGCTTATGTAGTCATAAGAAAAATTGAAGGAAACCTTGTGACTCTGCAAGCGATGCAACAATAGCTTCAAGCTGACAGCACAAGGGTAGTAACTAAGAAGGAGGTCAAAGATGCGAAGCAGGCAGCAACTCAGTGCACAGTGGAAGTTGCATTCATCAGGGTCGAGTTGGATAGGCTTCGTGAAAATATCTTCATGCCTAGCGAGTGACTCGAGGGCGAGTCACAATGTTTGTGTTGGGGGCCTGTTGGGAGCGGGATCCCCCAAGGGAAGTTTTAGGGCTAAAAGCCCATGTTTAAGTCAATTTTTTGTAATATTATTGTAAAGACTCCACATTTTGTGGTTGCAGAGCATGAAGGTATTATGTGTCACAAAGGGTAGTCCTCCCTTTGTTTTGTAAAGTAAAGTTGGTTGTAAGAGATCTACCCATGGTTCGCAATTGTATATAAAGAGCTAAGCTCTAAGTAGTTAGAGGAATCAATGGAAGAAGTAAGAGAATCATAGCTTTAGAGCAATAAGTCTAAGTCTTGGGTTTTAGCATAGGTAGAGGTTCTGTAGCTGAGTGCGCAGAGGCCTAGGGTAGAATTCCATAGCTGAGTGCACAGCCCCTTGCAACTGTGTGCACAGGGTGAACAGAGTCTGTAACACTTGGAAGATATTAATTAAAGGAGTTATTCTACAACTTATTTGTATTTGTTCTATTGATGGGTTTGGATATTTTGTGTATGAATTTCCTTTGTTATGCTTCTATGTTGCGCGAATGAATACAGTTACATGGAATAATTAAACGTAATTATGAATATCTGATTACACGATGATAAACTTAAGTATTCAGTAAAATAAGAAAATCACTTAGGGTAATTGAGGAATCTTCATGGCACGTTGACATAGCAACGTGAAAGTACCTAAGCCCTAGGTTAGGGCTACGTGAATGTTGATTGTATACTTTCACGAAGGTATTGAAAGCCAGAATAGAGGGTTTGTCTTACAAGCCCTAGAGCGAGATCACCCATGTGAAGGCTGGGCTATAAGAGATAAAATGAGATCACAACCATCTTAGGGTGTAGAAACTTGGTTCCATCATCCCCCCACACTACTTCGGGTGAGACTTAGGTCCACACTCTGTGAGTTGATGTCGAGAGGGCCAGTAGTGTGGGGATTTGTTTGGCTAAATAACGTTAAACCTGGGTTAGGCCCCCTCAAGCCAACAAGAGGTATCAGCATGGATATGAAAAGGAAGAGCCCAATTTTGGCCTCAGAGAATAGGTGTAGTAGTCAACTTATTCTTCATGGTGTCCAAGGCTTCTTGATGGCTTTCTGACCACAAAAATTCAGAGACTTTGGCCAATAACCCAAATAAAGGAGAAGCTAATTTGCTGAAATATTTATAAATCTCCTAAAGTATCCTGATAAACCTAAAAGAATTCTGACATCCCTCTATTTCTGCAGAGTTGGGACCCTTTTGATGATGGCTATCTTATTTGGGTCTACCTGAGGTCCTTCCTGTGATATTGAGTGACCTAGAACAGTCCCTACAGTCATCAAGAACTCACATTTTTTGGGACTAAGGGATAAGTTCATTTCAATGCATTTATTTAGCACCTTACCCAGGTTAGAGAGAGCCTCCTGGAAATCACACCCATAGGATGTGAAGTCATCCACATATATTTCTACTACATCATGGACTAGCTCTACAAAGATACTCAAGATTGACCTCTAGAAAGTGGCAGGGGCATTACATAGACCAAAAGGAAGGACCCTATAAGAAAAATTACCCCAATTACAGGTGAAGGTGGTTTTATCCTAGTCCTTTGGGCTAATCTAGATTTGATTGTACCCGCTAAACCCATCTAACAAAGAGAAAAACATTTTCCCTGCTAGGCCATCTAACACTTGGTCAATGAAGGTTAGAGGAAAATGGTCCTTCTTTGTTGATTTGTTTAACTCTATGTAATCAACACAAATCCTCCACTTTCCATTTTTCTTTGGAACCAACACCAAAGGAGACATGCAATCACTATTTGAGATAGGGTAAATGAATCATGCATCCAACAGCTTTTGCAACTCTTCTTTAACTATATCCTTGAGAGTTGGATTCATTCTCCTTTGGGATTTTTAGATTGGTTTTCAACCTTCTTTGATGTAAATGTGGTGAGTACACAACAAGGGGTGCACTCCCTTAATTTCTTTCTAATTCCAAGCAAAGGCACCCAAATGCTCTCTTAGCATATTACATAACTCTTCTTCTTGGTGTACAGAGAGAGGGGTTGATTATCAGTGTTCTTTCAAGGTCGAATTCTATTGTCTTGACACAAGTAGGGTTTGAGATGGCTAATTATAGATCAATCCAATGGTTGTTCTTGGTTTGCTTCACTACTTCCTCTAGAGAAGTGGTGTTGGGAGTTGGATTTTGGAGGATGTGTTCAATAAAATCATATTCATCAGGATGTCCTCCTCCTATGGAATTTTCTAGGGTGTAGAGTTGGGAGGAGTAGACTTCATATAGTTCTTCCTCCTCTTCTACCCATAAAGGTAAGTCATGTTCTAAACATGGTTGAGCAGGAGGGTATAGGATCAACTGCTTGGATAGATGCCCATTTTTTATAATCATATTTCCAGCCCTGCAGCTTATGTAGGCATGGGCAGTGGCTAAACAAGGCCTCTAGAGTATGAGAGGATAACCATTAAATTTGGTCTTAGGCTAGAGAACTAAGAAGTCTTCAAGAAACTCCCAAGAGTCAATGGAGACCATGACATCCTCAACAATCCCCTTAGGGGCTACTGTGGATCGGTCTGCAAGCTGCAAGACTTTGGTGGTCTTTCTTAGTGAACCCTGGCGATTTATCTTGAGCATGGTGTCCCTAGTCATTACATTAATGGCAGGCCCAAAGGTCAATCAAGGTATGGGGGACAATGGTGCCATTGATATGTACATCTACTACAGGGATCCCAAGGTCTAAATACTTTTAGAAAATGACCTACCCCAACATTATGTCGAATAGTTGTCCAATGACATTAATGGTAGGGGTGTCTCTTTTTCGCATCCCTCGATGTTTGAAACACTTCTCTTTAATCAGTTTGTTGTAAATAGGTATACCCTTAATAGCTTGGAGAAGTGGTATTTTGACACATAGATTTTTCAATTCACCCATAAGTTCATTCTCTTCTATAGTATGCTTGACTGGATGAGTTAGTCTTTCAAGAAAGGGTTGTGGATTCACTCTAGGGATACTTTCCTCTCTTTCCTCCTCATGCTCCCTAGGTGGAGATGGAGTTTGGTTATCCAAGAGCACTCTCCCAGACCTAAGGTTGATTTCCTGAATTTCCATAGCATAAGCAGGGTAGGATGTCTCTCCACTGTAGACATTTTGTGCCTATCTATTAATGAGGTTCAGGTTTGGTTGGCAGGCATCTGAGGTTGTTTAGGTGGAGCAGGGTGTAAAAGTTGTGGTTGAGATGGAGTGAAGGAAATAAAGCTATAGAATTTTTGTATGCGAGCCTCCACCCCTAGGGTGGTGCATTCCACTTAGGTTGTGGAGGAGTATATGGCTGAATTGGTTGGTTGGTCAGTTGGGAATGGTATTGAGGTGCAAACAAATAGGGAGAAGATGTAGACCGGGATGGATGAGCAAGGAGGGCCCAAGAGGGAATGGATTTTTTTTTGTTAGGGTTGTAATATGCATAGGATGACCCTTGCATGCCCTCCTAGTAGGGTCGAGGCCCAAGAGGCTTCCTTTGATTTATGTAGTAGAGTTGTTCAGTCACCCCTTCAGTTCCTTGATACACAGCTTTTAGTCCAGGATGAGAAGGGCACTTTTTTGTGGAGTGGTTTTCTTCATAGACCAAGCACATTTCTATAAGGTTTAATGGACATTCATTCCTAGGGTTCCTCCTTGTGCATATAGGGCAGAACATGGCTAATTCTCTATCTTCTTCTTCCTTCCTCCTCTTGATTTGCATAGTGTCCATCTGCAGGAGCAAGGTTTTGCAGCATTTCACTCTTAAAATATTTCAACATGTTTCCAAATTCACTTTTTATAGATGTGTTGGAAGAGGATGAGTTGGCCACTATTTGATTAACCCTACCCCTTTTTCTAGCTACCCTATAATGGTTCTTAAAAATAGTCTTGATGTCCTCATAGGGCAGCTAGTAGATGTCCCCTCCTAATAGTAGGTTTTGGGTATCTAGGAGATCTTCCCTGATCCCCTTGAGTAGGACTAGCTTAAGTGACTCAGGATCCATTGTACTCCTAGCCCTTTTATAGATGAGATGGAATCTTTCCTCATAATCCTCTAAGGACTCATCATGCCCCAAGGTCATTCTAAAAATTTTAACTTTGGTGTCTTTGGACCTACAATATTCCCTATACTTGTTGTTGAAAACTTGTTGGAGCTATGCCCAGGTGATGATACTATCCCCAAGTAAACCATGAACCAGCGTAGAGTTGCATCCTTAAAAGTGGATGGGAATAATTTCAACTTTGATCAGCAATGGTGTAATCATAAGTTCTCCCTATGACATCAATTTCAAACAAGAAAGTATTTGGATCTTCTGAGGTCAAACCATGGAAGTGAGGAAGAGAAAAGGGGCTTATGTTTTTCATCTTGGCATCCCCATTGTTTTCTATGATGGAAAAATCCCCCTCAATTCTTTCTCTATATTTCCTTTAATTTCTATTTTCAACCATTATGTCAGTTGGAATGGGTTCTTCTTATTCCCCTATAGGCTCTTCAAAAACCTATGGTTGTTTTCCTAATGGGTCCTCTAATTCACAGCCACCGAAGAAGAGGAAAGGTTGGCTGTTTGAAGTGGTGGGGGTATTTTGTAGAAATTCTCCTAAGTTATCGCTATTCCTATGAGGCATGAAAGAAGTGTTTCTGTTTTGTTTTTCAAGCATTAAGACTAATTGCAAAATTGAAAAGACAAGCTGAATTGAAACTAACTGTTGAATGAAATCACTTGCATAATGGAAAGGAAAGAAAACCAACTTACAACTATTTTGCAAAAATGGAACTAATAGCATAATGAAAGAGATAAGAAATGGAAGAAAGTAGAAATCACATCTACTCAAACACATCCCCGACAACAGCACCAAAAAGTGATGAGCGGTACCATTGTAGCAAGAATGATGCAACTCCTAGGGCTACCAACTTTGCTTCATCAACTCGGGGTTCATAGAAACTTGGAGGTGACAATGTTGTATACACAAATGGATGTAATGGGTCCACTTTTTGTCACTGCTGAGCTGGGGTGATAAACCACCAAGTTTTCTCAAACCAGCCTTCTATTGATTAAGAAGAAGTTTGATTACCAATTGAGAAAGGAGAATTTTACCCTAATTGAGAGGATTGAAATGCTACCTACTGCAATAATGAAAGACTGAAATAGATGCCTAAAACACACAACTCATCTAATTATTTGTTAATATACCTTCAAAATAATTCTAATTTAACACATGTGAAATCCTAACTAACCTAAGCATGAAATCTGATCTAAACAAGCACTTAATTGATGTGCACATGAATAAGCATAAATACCTTTTTCTTTTTGTATTTTTGTGAAAACATAAATGCTAATCCTTCTTGGTTGCATGGAAGATGGGATAGGTGTTGAGGGAGATAAGTGTGATGGGTAAAATGGCTTGGGAGGCAAGCAGGGGTCTTGTGACTTGTCCTAGATTTCATGATGCGTTTTTCACAAATCGGTGTCAAAACAGGCCACTACAGGTTTTTGTACAACATGTTTACAGGATGTCCTAGTTCACCTACAGGATCCCCTATTTTCCTACAGGAACAGTCCGAAAGCATAAGGAGTGATTTGGATAGTGTTATGGAGCTTAGAGAAGGTGATTGATGGAAGGAATAAGGCAAGGAAGTGGTTGGAACTCACTCAGAACTCAAACCAAAGCTCTATGATGGTTGGATTTACTCAACAAGCATGGAAAGTTGTCCTCGTGAAATGATAACTTGGATTGAGAAACTAGTGGCCTTTGGCTATGATGGGTGGGTATGGTTTGATTGAGGCTGAAGATATGAGGTATTCCTACAATATTGAAACTCTTGCGACATGCACATCATTATGGACATTTATCCATAAATCATTTCAAAACCAGAAGGGTTTACAACAATATAAGAAAATAGAATTTGCATCATTTATATGCCTAGTTCATGCATGGAAATGCTTGAATCCTGTTATGAAAGCAACATGAAATCTAATAGAAAACTTGAGATATCATAAATCAAAACTACACCCTATCTTCTAAAACTAAAAGATGATGACCTAATTAGCAGAAACACTCTAAATTTCATAAGAAACTAGAATTCTGTCGTTTTGGGGCTAAATGGGAGTTCTTCCTCAAACCATGGTCCCTGAAGGGAGGAATGAGGTAAGATCCACTTGTTATCAACCTTTTTCAAGTAATTTCTTGTCTCTCTAATGCTATTTCTAAATCTATGCACAAATGGAAGAAAACTAATAAAATTTACCAATATTTGCAATGTAACAACACCAAAATCAATTTAACAAGTAATCTATGAACTAACCTAAGTATAAAAGTACAGTAAGAGGAATCTATGCTGCTAGGGTTGGGCCCTAACCCAAGAGCTTCAGCCCTCTGAGTCAAATCATTACTGGATCAAGGGAATGCTCATTTTCATTAACATATAAAAAAATACATAACAATGTTTGGTCACAATCCTTCAACTTGAAAACTTCCTAGCTATTTCGCATAAACAATCTGAATCCTAATGAGGCTCTAGGCCTCTTTCTTTATACAACTGAAGTTCCCAACAAATTCCTTACATCTAGGGAGGCTTGGCTCCCAATATTAAGATTAACTGGTTCTTAACTATCACTAGCTTGGTAGCCAATGATCCTCATGACTCGGCTACCTGCAACTCTGAGATGGTGTGATTTGATTAAGGGATCTTCGAGTGAGTGAGGATTTAATGAGGAAGATCCATCTCCTATAATATCTCCTTCTTGTTCATTCGAGTTCATGCACCCTAATTAGCCATAATTTGCTCCCAAAAACTTGGAATCAATGCACATTAGACCACTAGACATAACATCTTACTTTTACTCATCTCACTAAGCAAAATATAATTAAAACATGTAAAGAATTATGAGAAGATTTGATTTTAGTAAGCTTGGAGGTGTATTAAGGTCCATATATTTTACCAAAATATGAGCCTCATCATCACCCCCTACTGAAAGTGTTTCTCATCCTTTGAGAAACTCAATCTATATCCATGTCCTTCATTACTTCGGTGGCTTCCCTAACATCCCATGCTTTTGTTGTAGCCTCTTCCTCTTGTGAATAAAACCATGCATTCTTCTCTATCTCTTCCCACTGCTTTCTTTCTTTCTTCTTCTTCTTTTCTTCCTTCCAACATTCCCAAAAGAAATGTTGGATTGAGCCTCAAGCCAATCCAATTGACTTTTAGTCTTTATAGTGCTCACTTATACATTGGGGTTCTATTTAGTGCCTCTCTCATTCTATCAGGAGAATGATATTCTCTAATTTTTTGGTTGTGAGGTAAGGTGTTCCATCTCCTTTCGCAAGCTTGTTGGCTATCATATCCTAGCAATCTTAGCGTGTATTTAAAGTGTGTGACTGCCTATTCCTATACAATAAGGTACCTTGGTGCAAGCTTAGGATCATTTGCGATGAGGTTGTGGGTGCTGATGATAGCCATTGTATTAGATTGTTCTACTTTGATCATAAGGGGTTATGCTTCTTATTTTCCCAATATATTTTTCATCTTTGTAGTTCTTGCCTCCTCATGATTCATCCAAGATGCTAAGGCCATCAATTGCAAGTCCCCTAGCTTTGGATTTGGGTCCCACACATTTAAATCTGTCAACTCCAAATTGTGTAGGTAAAAATAAAATACCTTTGCTCTATCTTCCAAGGTTCTTTGATCACATATATCAATGAATTGTCTATAGTCTTGGAAGGGCATAGTTCCTCTTTGTGCTAGGGTCTTTATCTAGAATTGTAGCCATTATTCCTTGAGGTAAAAGGCATATGACTTTGTTGGCATCCTGCACTAGATTGCCTCCATGGGCAAACTGGCCATAGTTTCCAATTGGCTTTCCCTTTCTTGTAGTTTCTTCCTTAGCCATTTGCTCTCAACCTCTACATGATATTTCATCATTTCTTCTATGTCTCTTATGCTGCTCAGTTCTCTACCCATGTCGTGCAATTTCTCCTCCACATGGCCTACATCCTCTACCCATTTTGATTTAGTAATTTGCATCCACCTATGTGTCCTTGCCCTCTATTTTTCAAGTTCAAAGAATAGGGGAATGGAAAAATTCTGTGGTATCACCCTAACTCCTTCAATGAATTTGTAGTAGGAGATGAGGTTTGGCTGTGGGCTAGGATCTTTTAGTTCTTTGCCCTCTTCCTTTGTTTCTTGTTGAGTAATTCCTTCCTGGTCTCTTTTCTGTGTTTCTTATAGGCTTGACAGAGTTTCCCATAGGATGGTCTCTACTTCCTATACGAGACCTTTTCCCTTTGATGAGGTTTCCCTTGTGATAAGCCTCCTAACATAGGCGATTAGAGACTTGGGAGAAGCTTGTTTTGATGTTCCTTCTCCTTCATTTTTCCTTAGAGGGACTACCTTCTCTTGTTGTTTTGGTGAATCTTAAATGACAATTAGAGTTTTGGTAGGGGTATGAGGTCTCCCTTGTCTAATCCTAGTGCTCTTTCTTGCCCTGAAGTACAGTGGGGTTTCTCTTTTCCTCTTTCCCTTTGATTTGATGGGTGTCCTTAGGGTAGTTAGAGCAGTTGTTGCCTCTTTCTTTGTAGGCTCTAGAGACACCCATGGTGATTCTTATTATTATCTACCTTGAGCTAAAAATTTTTGTTCATCCTTCTATCCTATTTCCTCTTTTCCATTTTCTCTTTCATCCTCTTCTTTGTCTCCTCCTTCCTCTTCTTTTTCTTCCTCTATTTCTTCACTCTACTCATCTGTTTCTTCTCTTGTTTCTTCCTTTGTCTCTTCTTTATTTTCCTCCTATGTTTCTTCTTCATTTTCCTCCTCTGTTTCTTCTTTATTTTCCTCCTTTGTTTCTTCTTATCCCTCACTAGCAATAGCGCTTATGTCATACTCAATAGCTTGAATTTCTCCTTTTGCTTGCATGTCTGCAAATGTTGTCCATGCAATAGGGAATTTTAAGTTTTGTAGAGCATCTTCAAGGATGTGTTTGGTCAACCCATGATGGGCTAGTTGCTGATGTCTTCCGTCTTGCACCTTGATGTTCATGTCTATCATGGATTGTAGAAGAAAACAGGGTATACTCAATATGTTATGAGGAGGTGTGTTCTCTCCAAATCTCAGTTCTTGGAGGAGTCTGAAGTGGTATCCATACACAACACTATATCTCCCTTCACATGAAATATATTTGATGAGGTTTTAACTAACTTCATTCCAAGGGTATGGAATTCTCTCTCTTCTAAACCCACATTTGTCCTCTATTGTCTCTTATCCTTCCAAAAATAAGCTTTTGTTTGCAAGGGTGTTGTTAGCCTTGTTTTATTTTCTCCATGGAAACCCTAGGGGGAGTGTTGTGATTCTGCTTATAACCTCACGAGTAATTGCTATTGATAAACCCTTCACCACAGCAGTGGAACTGGTCCTAGTGAGGGGTATGCATGAGAATGAAAATTCTCTGGCCACATCATCATTGTATCCTCTCATCCTCTCAAAGAACCCCATCCATTGATGCCTTGTAAAAGTTTCCACCACAGGAGGATGTTGGTGGATCCTTGTTGTGTTGGTGGGTTCTCTCTTATTGAACCCTCCTATCATCTTTTACTAGTAATTCTTAAGGCTTGTGTGGATACAATTTAAGACTTCTGGTAGGTGAGGAATTTTTGGAATTTGACTTTTATTGATATGCAATACAATTTTTCTGTCCTGATATGCACTGCAAATTCCTAACCGAATTGAGGATTTTTTTTTTTTTAAATGGAAAATATGGAAGGTATGGCTCCTACCTCACTTTGATATGTTATGGTGAGGATAACCCTTGATTTGAATTCCCTTAGTGTCCAATGATAGCTCTGTACAATGATTTATTTGTATCATGTAGGCTTCCTGTAGGTTTCTTCCTTGCTGTAGATGTTGATTGTTTCCTGTAGGTGCTATTTCAAGAATGTCGATAGAAACCTATTTTTTCAATGAATCCTCGAAGTTTCCTTTGCTTTATTTGTATGGGAATCAATGTTTTATTTCTATTTATGAATGATAGTATGGGGTGATGTGCTAGCTGGCCTAGTATAAGCACCTCCTTTTAGACCATTGGTCCCACTATTAGTCCATCAGTTCACCTTACCTCGTAATCATCTCCCACTCCTATCCTCTATAACTTAACCATTTTTGGATTCATTCCCCCTTTCCTTTTATTTGACCTTTGCCACGTGTGCAGTGGTCTAACTCTTTTCTTCTCGTTGACTAGCCAAGGGTGGCCAAGTTAACTAGCCAAAGGTGGCCAAGTTAACTGGCCCTTTACCTATAAAATCAACTCTCGCATTATTCCTACAGTTTTGATCATATCATACTTATGAGAGAGTATTAGTAAGATGGCATACCTGTGGGTATTTTTCTTCGTTGATGATGCATGCTAGAGAGTGGTTCCACTTTGTTGTGCTTTTCAATCTTCATATTTTCACAGTGTATTTCCTCTTTTGATGCCTTGTTCCTTCTGATGTGCAGGTGCTAGACCTTGTTGCTGGTGATCTTCCTGTTGTTCCTGAGCTCTGGAGGAGATTCCTCATCCTTGTATTCCTTGTGTTGAAGATGGTTGTAGTCTCTGTGGTTTCTTTGGTGGGATAGGCTGCTACAAGATTTCCTACAAGATTTCTACTAGATGTCCTGTAGCTGTCTCTCCCTTAAACTTTCACATTTTTCTCAGCTATGAAGCAGAAGGAGTGTTGAAATGAGTGGAGAAGGGTGGTATAAAATGGTAGGTGAGGGATGTTACCTTTGTGTATGGTTTCCCTTTCCTTCTTTTCTCTCTTTAATGTTTTTTATTCTCTTCCTTTTTTTCTTTCTTAATCTAATTTTTTTGAATTTATTTCTCTGATGTATGCAGGGGCTACATGGTGATGAAAGGTATTGGCTATGGTTTGGTGAGGTGAATGGATTTTTTTCATTCAAACATAGGCTTGTGTCATCACTTTTCTCTTGGAATGCTCTTCTTGTGGCTTTCAAGGTCTCTTGTCATTTCTACAGGAAACTCTTGTACGATTACAGGGAATCCTATAGAAAACACATAATTTGTATGAAATGAGATGGAGTGCTTTATAGATTAAAGACTAGTGGGGAAAATGGAGGATATGAGATAGGTGAATTAAAACATGGCTTCTGTAGGTCCTTCTTTTCTCATGTTGTGCTTATCCTCCTCTTGCAGACCTGCAAAACAAAATTGTCATATTTTGTATCTTTTCTCTTTTTTCTCTTTTTTCTTTTTTTTTGAAAAACAACTAGTCTACCCTCAAGGGGTTTTTCATCCTAGTTTCCTACCCTGGGTTCCTCAAAAGAGGTTTTCACCCATAGATCTTTTTATTTTTATCCCGTTTTTTTAACACTCTTGGGTTGCCTCAAGAGGCTTTCAACCCAACAGTGGGACTCAGGTGCCTCATGGAGGTTTTCGCCCGAGTCTCTTTATTTTTCTCTTTGTCTTTTTCTTTTTCTTCAAGGACTTGGTGGGGTGGAAGTTGAGACTTTGTCTACCACCATCACTATCTTGTTGATGTTGTTGATGAATTCTTGCTTTGATAAGGGCTTCTTGTAGATTTTTAATCTATATCCATTGACAAGCAAAGGGATAACTTCTGCATCAATGGTTCTTATCTGCACAACACCATTATCATGATACTTTTCTATTACACAAGTCTTTAATCATCTAGTCCATAACTTTCCTTTAAAGTTCTTGTACCGGGAAGCATACAGCAAAGCCCAATCACCTTCTTGAAACTGTTTGTCTTTTATATTCTTGTCATGCCAAATTTTCCTTTGAACTTGAGTCACCTGTGTGTGTAGGAGGGCGTGCATCCTAAATCCATCTAACCCATTCAGCTGGAGAAATATTTCTTGTTGTACCTTAGTGATATCAAAATCCATTTGTGCTTCCATCCTTAAGGTGTTGTATTCAAATTCAATGGACAATAGGGCTTTCTTCCCATAGACCAGCTCATAAGGAGTGAAGTTAGTGGTGGTCTTCTAGGTGGTATTGTAGGCCCAAGTGGCCTCAACTAATTTGTCTACCCAATCCTTTCTTCTGTTGCTAATCACCTTGGTTGGAATGCCTTCCAATGCTCTATTGGTTACCTTCACTTGCCAATTATCCTGTGGGTGGTAAGGGGTGGATGTTTCGTGCTTGATCTTGTGCTAGCTTAATAGATTTTCAATCATGTGAGATGTAAATTGACTGCCTTAATTAGTGACCAATTCTCTAGGGTACGCAAACTTATAAAACACATTCTCGCCTAAGAATTCAGGCACTTTTTCTTATGTTGCTACTTTTATGGCTTTGGCTTCAGCCCATTTTGTTAAGTATTCAGTGCACACAATGATGTACTGCTTTGTTTGGATGGAGGGTCAATGGGCCCAATGAGATTCATGCCCCACTTGTCAAATGGATCGAAATTCACTTGAGGTTGCAAAGGAATCTCATCCCTTGGGGTAGGTTTCCCCATCATTTGGCACCGATCACACTGGATGGTATACCTCCTCACATCCTAGTGAAGAGTGGGCCAGTAATAACCAGCTTGTAGTACCTTTAATATTGTTATTTTAGCTGCAAAGTGATCTCCACAAGGCCCATCATGATAGGCTAGAAGGATGTTGAAGATTTCCTCCTCCGTGACACATCTTCTAAGCATCTGCTCTAGACCTAGCTTGAAGAGATTGCCCCCAATCCAAGTGAATGGGGTGCTCTTTATTATGATTCTTCTCATTTCCTTTGAGGAAAAATTTGATGGAAACTGTACAGACACAAAGTAGCTTTCTATGTTAGAAAACCATGGAGAGAGAACTAAAATGGTGAATAAATGTTCATCTAGTAACTAATCATCAATCATTCCTTCCTCCCCTGCAGGAAAATTCAATTTGGATAATAAAATCTGCAACAACATCCTCCTTGCCAAGATTATCAATAATCGTTAAATCAAATTGTTGCAATAAAAGTAACCATCTAATAATCTGAGAATTTACATCAAGTTTATTCATCAAGTATTTAATTATAGCATGGTCGGTATGTACAAATGTTTGGTAACCATTAATGTAATGCCTAAATTTATTCAATGAATGCACAATAGCTAGGAGCTCTTTTTTAGTCACTATGTAGTTCAGCTCGGCTTCATACAGATTCTTGCTGATGAAGTAAATGGAATAAGGTAGCTTGTCATCTATCTAGCCTAAAGCTGCTCCTATAGCTTTGTGAGAGGCATCAACATGGATATGAAAAGGAAGAGCCCACTTTTGGCCTCAGAGAATAGGCGTAGTATTCAACTTATCCTTCATGGTTTCCAAGGCTTCTTGACAGCTTTCTAACCACAACAATTCGGAGACTTTGGCCAATAACCCAAATAATGGAGAAGTTAGATTGCTGAAATATTTTATAAATATCCTAAATATTATCCATCTAAACCTAAAATGCTTCTGAAATCCCTCTTTTTTTGCGGAGTTGGGACCCTTTTGATGATGGCTATCTTCTTTGGGTCTACCTACAGTCCTTCCTAGGATATTTGGTGACCTATAACAGTCTCTGCAGTCATCAAGAACTCACATTTTTTGAGACTAACAGATAGGGTGTGAAGTCATCCATATATATTTCTATTGTATCATGGACTAGCTCTGTAAAGATACTCAGGATTCCACTCTGGAAAGTGACAGGAGCATTGAATAGGCCAAAAGTAAGGACCCTATAAGGGAAAGTACCCCAAGGATAGGTGAAGGTGGTTTTATCCTGGTCCTCTGGGCTAATTTGGATTTGATTTTACCCATTGAACCCATCTAGGAAAGTGAAACACCTTTTCCATGTCATACCATGTAACACTTGGTCAATGAAAGGGAGTAGAAAATGGCCCTTATTTGTTGCTTTGTTTATCTCTCTGCAATCAACACAAATCCTCCACTTTCCATTTTTCTTTGGAACGAGTACCAAAGGAGACACCCACTCATTGTCTGAGATAGGGTAAATGAATCATGCATCCAGCAACTTTTGAAACTCTTCTTTGACTATATCCTTGAGAGTTGGATTCATTCTCCTTTGGGGTTGTCGGACTAGTTTGCAAACTGCTTTGATGTAGGTGTGGTGAGTACTGTTATAGACATATTTGGGCACAACAACCCCAATCACATATGTCCATAAACAAAGGGCTTCTAATTCCCTAAAAGTGTTGTTTAATGCCCTAAAGGAGTAAGGTCAGCTGATTACATCATCTCCCAGAAGTTCTCCATGAAAACCTACTCAGAACTAGTCAAAACTGGACCATACATACTACTCAGTGCTAAGGGTGCGATGCATCTCACCTGCCACATGAAAAAAGTGAAATGCATATTGAAAATCCCTTATATGGGGTGCAATGACCGAGAACAGACAAATGGCAGAAGTAGTTGGCTAGGTGGAAACCCAGAGAATCTTCTAGAAACTGCCCATTTGACACTTGCCTCTCTGAATTTGCCCAGGGATGAGTAAGACATCATGAACCTCCAACTGGAACCAAGAACTATCAGAGAGAGGACACTAATCAAAATCCCAAGAGTTGACTCACCCACCCGCAAATATCTATATATGGATCCCTCATTCTAGAGATCCAGAGGTTGGAATCTTGTATTTTGTAAGGAAGTGTTGTTGGTTTCTTTGTGGAGCATCATAGTGTTGGGTGGTCTAAGCTTTTCATGATGTGAAGAAGGGCTTTCATGCTGGGAGGATGACGTTGGGTCAGATCAGTGGGTTGTAATCCTCTCTTCTATGCTTTCTATCAATAAATCTATTTGAGTTTTCCTCCACATTCTTGTATGTTTGAGTTGATATATTCATTTGTGTGGTCAACATATATCTGGTCCCATATTGTTTATGATTGTAGATCTCTTTGCTTTGTTGGTATTATGCTTCTTTGACTTTACAGGTGCTCTTTGAAGTAGGGTAAGCAAGGGAGAACCGGCAAAGATCTGTCAAAGGGGAGAGGAAACAAGCAAGGAGCCAAGCGAAAGACTAAGGTTGGTACTCTCTGCTTCTCCCTCATCTACTTCTCATAAAAGAAAATGCAAGTGACTTTAGTTTGTTTGTTTCTAATATAGCTACCCGTCTTAGTAGGACTAGCATCTTTGAATAGACACTAGATTTCCCGATAACAAAATGGTGAATCCACTAGGGAGCGAATAGCTTGTTTGCTTGTTTATATTTTTTTTCTTTATAAACTACAGACGGGGCCTGAAGTTAAGCTAGATAGCCTTCGAAATACTTTTGCTATGAAACTTCAAAGTAGATCAATGCTGCTTCAGTCCATATCCGAGTTTTTTTTATAAATTGAACAATTGATTTGCAAACATCATAATTGCACTGGTGGTGGCTCACATAACCTCATTAGATCAGCCCCTATGATTTGTATTTACTGACTATCATTAGCTCAGCCTAAATCCTTAAACTAAGTTACAAACTGTGACCAAAAGCCAAGTTAAAGTCTCATCCATGACCATCACATTGTCTCCTTTAGGCAATCTGGATGCATCGCAACTCCCATGTGTAGTAGGTGAGATGCATCCCTATTTCCCTGTGTTACAGGTGCGATGATCAGATAAGACTGTTTCTGCCTCCATATTTTGGTTTTTCTTCACTCTCTTCAGCTTTATTCAGGAGTTTTTCTATCTGTGATCAGTATACCACTGTTGAAACTCCCTTCCTTTGCATTATTCAGCCTCCATTGTACAAAGAATTGTGAATGTTTTTATGTATTTTTCGCCATTTACAGTTCTCATTTACAAATATGTAGCTTAACCGAATTGTCGTCTTTTGATTTGGAAGTGTCGTAAGTGTCATTTTTAGTCAAAGAAAAGAACCCTACTCTTATTGATGGTAGATTACACTAACTCTTGTATTTGATTTGAATTAATAGTATTTCAAGTGTCAAAAGCAGTTTTCAATTGAAATCGCAAAAATTCGCCTTTGTCTTCCTTTCGTATATTGAAGAGAAAGTTGTTAGTACTGTCACTTTGAGAGAAAAGATAGTTCATATTTGTACTTAGCATTCTTTTTGTTGTTCACACATAAAGAAAGTGGAAAAAAAATACATGCATGTGCATTTGCATTTAGACTGCATGTTGATTTTGATTTAGGACAGTGCATCTAGTGTGTGCTCTCTGCTCTATGTTGAAAGAATCTTGCTTCTCTTTCTTTAGTAGCTAGGATTTTCATTGCAAAAAGAATAGTAAACGACTGTTTATCATCTTAGATTACATTTTTAGGAATCGTATATCTACATCACACGGTGAACCTTAAAGGCAAACTTCTTAAGAAAGATCAACTATAAAATAAATTCAATGAACATAAAAACGCTTTGGAACCTAATGCACAACATTTAGAAGTCTAGGCTAGAGACATATTCCGGCATCATAAAGCCTGGTAACTATCACTTTCATCGTAGGTTGGGTGATTCCTCCTCTTTGAGACGACAAGTGCCAGTACGAACTTGTGCTCCCATGTACCATCAAGTATATATTGGGAGACCACAATAGACTATATCCTTTATCCCTAGGAAGCTGTGTTTGCTGCCCTATCGATCGCAATGCACTGAACACAACATTCGAGAAGATTGACTGTCGTACCGTAAAAAGTATTCTGCAGTTTTGCGGTTGGTTTGGTAATCCCTCTGTCTAAATTTCCAGAGTAGTCTCTTTCGTTCCTTTTCAGACTCCTTAAAGGAAAAGTTCCATCTGAGCACTTGTCACTTCAGGCTCATTAAAAATTGAAGGCGAATAGAGTCATCTTTAGTTTTTTCTCGACTCTTAAAAATTGAAAAAGAAAGTTGTGTCAAAGCATCTAAAATTCATTTAATTCGGAATCATATTTTCCCCTTTATTTTGATTTTATCAAGTAATCCGCAATCGTGGAAGAAAGTCAATCGAAACCCCGTCGTTCGTGGAGACTAAGGAGTCAACCCTCTTTGACTCTGGAAATGAAACTATTCCGGAACAAGCGAACTCGTTTAACTAGATCAAAGTCCCCTGGTTTGCTTGGAACTTGTGTTCCAACATCCTTAGAGACTCCAGTTACTCCAACCATTTCTGATATCCCTGCCTTTACAAAAGAAGTTCCACAGTCACAAGAGGACATTAGAACTAATCCTAGTGTAATGGTAAAAACTTCTATTCCTGAATTGGCTCCATCTACAGCTGATTCGGAAGGTGTTATCCCTCCAACATATGTTGCTGCAGAGTCTATACCTTCTTTGGTACTAGAAATATTTTACGAACCTGACGGTCTACCTCTCCCACCTAGATTGATTGCTATAGAAGAGATTGTGGAGGATCTTCCATCCTATCCTGGGTATGCTTCGCCAAACCTAAATCAATAGTTGCCCTTCATGGCGACTTTAGAGTTACCAGATCTAAATCAGCTAACAAACAATCCAATTGCTTAGGCCCCTTGGTGGCCGATGATTCCTCATAAAATTTTGTCAGATATTCCTAAATTTAATAGAAATCTGGGTGAAGACCCGTCGAATCATGTGATGACCTTTCATCTGTGGTGTTCATCCAACACTCTCAATGATGATTCAATTAGACTTTGCCCTTTTCAGCGAACGTTAATTGGTCCGGCAGCAAAATGGTACATCGAATTTCCTAGAGCTTCATTCAATAACTTCAACGCCCTGCCACAACCTTTTTAACTCATTTTCAGTTACTAATAAGGTACAAAATATGAACAGAGCTTCTTACCAATTTCAAGCAAACGACAACCACTCACATATCTGATCATATTCATGAATGGCGACATCGTCTTAGAATGGTAAAAACATATGTTCCTGATCAACTACTAGTTGAATGGTTTATTAAGTCATTATTACCTTCTATTACAAAAGATGTGGCAAAGGGAGGGGTCATCACTGAAGAGCAAGTCATTGCTCGTGTGCAATATCTAGACTTGATCTATACTCAATCTGGCACGCTCTACGACAAAATCCCTGATGCTCCTAGACTGGAGTTTTTCATTCCTCCTCCTCCTAAATCAAACAAAGACTCTCATGGCGGAAATGGCGTGATAGGTACGACTAGCATGAAAATCATAAAGGCTACATCAAAGAAAGCCCGTACAGTTTCTAGTCAAAATGCAAATGAGGAACTTTTCGCCTCGGAGGTTAATGCCGTGTCGACCGACAAAGGAAAAGAACCGAAGCAACCAGGAGGCAAGAAAAAAAGAAAGGGAAAGAGAAGAAGCAAGATGAGTCGTCTCCTAAAAAATCTTTTGCAAACCTTTCTGGGCAAAGGAAACCCCCTTCGGGGTGTCAGATATGCGATGGGGATCATTGGATGAGAGATTGTCCACATAAAGCTGAAGTTAAGAAAATCTTTAAGAGTTCAAAAACATTAGCGGTATTGACTAATTTGTTTCTAAACCCGGGAACCAATCTGGTTGCTAGTGACAATGCTTCCCCAACCCAAGTGCTTATGTTTTCCATTTCAAAATAGCAAAATGATGCTTTGATATCGACAAGGAATAAAGATTACGGGAATCCACAACTGTCGAACAACAAGGCTACTGATCAACTAGTAGTTCGACAACGACTTCGACTGAAGTTGTGCCACCAATCATTCCAAAGCTAATGATAAAGCTGCCAAGGGGAGTAGTACACAAATCAACATTTAATCCTCATGCCAGAGTAGCACTGAATTATAATATAGTATAGGACCTGGCCCAATTTCCATTCACTATGTCAACACTTGAAGTACTGCAAAATTGCCCCTCCCAAAAGCAGTCTCTATTATCAACAATAGGTGGGATTGACCCAATGGATTCCAATCTTGTGGCCTTTAATCGTAAAGGATATGAACCTCAGTTACCAACTCAACTCACTTTCCTCATTCAAGTGAAAGCCCTCAACAAAACTGTTCATCGAACAATTTTGATGAGGGGGCTGTTACCCGGAAATCTCGTGTCTATGCAGAGCTACTAGCCCCACTAAGACGGGTAGCTATCATAGAAACAAATAGATTAAAGTTACTATCGTTTTCCTTTATGAGAAGTAGATAGGAGAAGAGCAAAGAATACCAACCTCAATCTTTCGCTTGGTTCTCTGCTTGTTCCTTCTCCCCTTTGATAGATCTTTTCCGCTCCTCCCTTGACCACTCTGCTTCCAAGAGTACCTATAAAGTCAAAGCAGCATAATACCTTCAAAATGCAGAGATCTACAGTCATAAACAATATAGGACCAAATATATATTGACCACATACATGCATATATTAGCAAACATACAAGAATGTGGAGGAAAACTTGAATAGCTTTATTGATATGGAGATTAGAAGAGAGGATTACAACCCATTGATCTGACCCAGTGTCATCCTCCCAGCATGAAAGCCCTTCTTCACCTCATGAAAAGCTTAGATCACCCAACACTATGATATTCCACTAGGAAACCAACAACACTTCCTTACAAGATACAATATTCCAGCCTTTAGATCTTTGGGATGAGGGATCCATATATAGATGATTGCAGGGGGGTGAGTCAGCTTCTAGGATTTTGATTAGTGTCTTCTCTCTGATAGTCCTTGATTCCACTTGGAGAATGATGATCTCTTACTCATCCCTGGGCGAATTCAAACAGGCAAGTGTCACAAGAGAAGTTTCTGGAAAATTCCATTATCATCCACCTTGCAAACTGTCTCTGCCATTTGTCTACTCTCAGCCATCGCACCATACAGAAGGTATTTTCAGTATGCATCACACTTTTTGCATTGAGTAGGTGAGATGCATCGCACCCTCTACACTGAGTAGTCTGTATGGTCCAGTTTTGACCAGTTCTGAGTAGTTTTCTATGGAGAAATTCTGGGAGATGATGTAATCAGCTGACCTTGTTCCTTTAGGGAATGAAACAACACTTTAGGGACTTAGAAGCCCTTGGTTTATGGACATATATGATTTGGGGTTGCAGCACCCAAATATGTCTATAACAGTTACCCCCTAAAGCATGAGGTCGAAAATCTTTTGATGTCGGGTGAAATGCTGTATCATGAGGATCTGAGGTTCTTTCGAACTGAAAGGCGACCTATAATAAGATACAATACAATACATTATCTTCATAACATTTTCATGATCTAGCTGAGGCGGGAATTCCCATTCTCAGCTTTATAAATTCATTTTCATGTACATAGGACAGACAACCGTCTGTGTGGCAGACTGATGATTCTGGTAGAGTCATCATCCTTTGATTGGATGATCATCTGTGCAGCAATGATGTACATTTAATGTCTTTATTTTATTGAATATGTCACAACCCAGATGGATGAAACTAGATCTGGGGTCTTCAAACTCATTCAATATTCGTCCAAAGTACAAGTCGATCCACGTGAAAAATGTTCTGGAGTCGAACATGGAAAGACATCACCTGATTACCAGCCAATGATGTAAGTTGTTAACAGGCGCGAGAGAGATCACCGATAATGATGATGACCCTCAAGGTACTACAGTACAATTCACGTGGTGTGAAAAAGGGACTTGGCGTCAAACACCACGCAAAATATTTCGATTGAAGGCCATTGATGTAAACCTGTCATCGGAAGTGAGAAAATTTTCATTGAGGCATGCAAGCTTCAAAGTACTGAAAGGGTTGTTCCTAGGTCGACTCCTTGGATAAAGAGTTTCCGTCAACAAGAAGTGACCCGTCATAGGAGGGCCTTAATGAATTCCACATCTACGACGCGGAGCAGAGCAAATGATTTTGTAGAGGCGAAAATGATCTAATGATACAAGGTTCAGGGTGGTGGTCATGAAAGAATGAAGCGTGAAGGTATTGTAGTGGATGAGACACAAGATGGGTTGGTGAATTCTCTGATCAACTTCTTTGGAACATATCAGCAACACTGAAATGGATTGGTAGCATTAACCCCAAAGATGGATGGTACGGTGGACCAATGGTAATATGACTAGTGAACGGAATAACCCAACCCGACTCAATCATGGTGATGGAGTGAAAGTATCATGTTCAAGAGCGACTTGCTACCAATAAAGTTTCTTCAAGTTTTCTTCCCAATTTTCCCTAGTCATTGCTGACCAATACCTCTTTATCTTTATCAAGCTTGAGGAGGATAACATATTCTTGTTATATAATTTTCCCTTCGGTCAAATCCGTCACTATGTTTTAACGAGCCTAGCGACAGTGAAACTCATTCTTGTCTGCATGGACAAGTTTGTCGCTATTGGTTTTAACAAGTTTAACGACAAAGACAACTCGGTCCTTTTTCAATTTTAGAGAGTCTGAAAATGGATGGAAAGGAAAATCCAGTAATCCTTTTTCGTCATATAATCCCTTAAGTCCGAAAAAGTATAAAATAATACGAAAGGGATGAATTTTCGATAGTTTTAACGAGCCGAACAAGACAAGCGCTCGATATTTTTGTGTAATAATCCCACAGGTCCAAAAATATTAAAATATAAAATAATACAAAAGGGATGAATTTTCGATAGTTTTAACGAGCCGAACAAGACAAGCGCTCAATCTTTTTGTGTAATAATCCCACAGGTCCAAAAATATTAAAATCTAGAGGATGGATAGAACTCCCAGTAGCTTTAATGAGCTGGAGAGGCCAACTGCTCGACAATCTTTTCATATTTTACAAGTCAAGTGAAAAGAGCTTAAAGGAGACTCGTCTTTGAGGAACGAGTGATTTTTTTGGGTAGCTGCTAATTCCAGGTAAGGTTTGGAATTTTCCAATCATGGTAGTGTCACAAGGATGGCTAACAGAATCACTCTTTGCAGTTGTTCCTCAAAAGGGTAAACAATCAAATGGAGGTGTATGATCAGCTAAAACAGAGTGGAGGTGATGGCAAGAACACGACCAGGGCTCAGAAGCTAATGATAATGCATTCACAAAGGTTATTTACCGGAGGTTGGTTCATTTTTTAATGAGCTTAAACTTTGGGGGAACATTTTCTTATCGCTTAGGTTTAATTTTTAACGAGCTTGAACTTCACATAAAAACTGCTCGTACCAGTCGTATAATAAGGATATCTCATCGATAGGTTCAATTTTTAAGGAGCTTGCACCATTTGAAACTTTTCTCTGCTCCCTTTTGCATGCAAGCTAGGAATGACCAACTACTATCTTAGGGGTTAGTTAACTACTAAGGTTAGGTAGGAAAATTTTTCCTTTACTTTGCTGGTGCCATTTGGCCCCTGCGAAGGCGAACAATCAATTTGACCACTCACCTAACTTAAGCAGTTGAAGTTAGCGGAACTATAGAGTTAGTGTTACACTGGCCGCTTTTCACTTGTGCGCAAAAAGGTTTGCATGCCCCCAGGTATAGTGAAGTAGAGTTTCAAGGTTACCCTTCAATTTGCAGACAAAACATTTGTTCTATCAGGAAAGGCTTACCTTTTCCAGGTTACCCTTCAATTTGCAGACAAAACATTTGTTTTATCGGGAAAGGCCTACCTTCTAACAGAGGTATCTTATTCCAGTCTAATCCCATCTTCCTAAATGGACGGGTGTGTCAGAATAGTCATATATCCTTCACGGAAACTTACCCTATACCCAAAGTTTTCCTGCCGAAGCAGACCAGGGTACATGCCCCCTGGGTTTCAGTCACGACCCCCGAATTACTCGCGTTCTTCAGGTGGACGGACTAGAGATTGATGAGACATTCCTTGTATGAAAAGACCATTTAGGATGGCATTTGACTATTAGCTATGTGTGAGCCGGGGAACGAAAGTTGGTCTACGAGCTGGACCACTTTGCCTTCATGTGGAAAACACATTACTCGAAAGAGTGAGGAGACAATGGCTCCCATGCAATAAATATAGTCATGCCTAAGGAGCAGATTGTAATCTAAAGGTCCTTGGACTACCATTACGTTCATATACACGGTTTTCCTTCTCAAAGTTATAGTCACATTTGGAAGGATCCCTAACGGTCAACTGGTTCCTTTATCGAAGCATGTTAGATTTTGCATCTCAGGCAGAAGCGACGGAGAACCAAGCGCTTTCCTAGCAGTTGAGGAAAGGATACTCACAGAAGCCCCTTCATCTATGATGGTACCGACCATAACCATTCTGTAAGCTTGTACAATGATTCAGAATGGTACATTAGACGATAAACGAGGTCTGCCTAGTAGATTCCAATCGAAGGAAACGACTATTTTGCTCGGAGGTGGGACTGAATAAACGGTCAGATATGACCCTGACGAACTTCCTTCCTGCGGTAAAGGAATGGGTAAATTGGCCCCATGTTCATCGGAGTCTGTGTTTATGAAAAGAATTTAAACGGTGTCGTTCTCATTCTCTTCGGTGACTGTATCATCTAAAGACGGACCTTTTGGAGACAAGACAGGGTCGACTACCGCCTCAACCTTTTGACTTTCGCCTGGTGTGGACTTAGAGGGTTTATCTTCAATGATACATGCTTCGACTGACCACAAGGGCATGTCAACCAGATTTTCAACTAGTGATGGACTCGAAAAGAGTTTCTTGTACCCAGGAGGAAGCCATAGCGATGAAGCAGGACAGTTATCCAAGACTCTTTTAGCTTCGTCTAGGAAGGGACAACAGTGGACGGCATGATTGCCTTCGCACAGTCTACAAGGGAATTTACATTTTCCTTTCTATTCAGAGACTTCGTTTTCACTAGTTGATGGTGTAATTTCAACATGATCATCAGAGGTTGACGACACTGAATTGTGCAAACGAGGAGACCAGTCCCTTAATATCGGAGGGATACAAGGACAATCTCGACGATAGTGGTTTCCTTTGGAAATGACACATGGAAATTTAGGCTTGGATGGTGCAGTGTGTGGATTTTCTCTAGATGATGCACAGTTGCCCCTTTTTTCCTTTAGCTCCTTCTTCTTCTTCTCTTTATCCTTCTTCCCTTTCTTCTTCTTCTTAGTTACTTGGTCTTTAGCTTCACCAGCTTTACCAAGCGAAGAGGAAGGAGGGGAGGGAGAAACAAGCGAAGCAGAAGGTTGGGGGGTAACTCTAGTATCATCTAGTTGCTGACTTGATTACTCAGGAATCACTGTGGTTTGAATGATAGAGGTCGAGAAGAGCCATATTGGCAGGCCGATTTTCAGTCTTGGGAGGGACAATGTGGCCATATGAGGTTCACCAACATCTCCCCAAGAGGAGAAAGGACTAGGATTTCCCCCAAGGGGAAATCCTTGGTTGGTGGACTCCATTTTTCTCAACCTAAGACCAATGAGGGAACAATGAAGTTATTCCAATTAAAATAAATTTTAGATGCTTTGAAACAACTTGCTTTTTCAATTTTAAGAGTCAAGATAAATCAAAAGATGACTCTAGTCACCTTTGATTTTTAATACGCTTGAAGTGACAAGTGCTCAGATGGACCTTTTCCTTTAAGGAGTTTGAAAAGGAATGAAAGAGACTACTCTGGAAATCTAGATAGAGGGATTACCAAACCAATCACAAAACTACAGAATACTTTTTACGGTATGGCAGTCAATCTTTCCGAATGATGTGTTCAGTGCATTGCAATCGATGGGGTGGCAGACATGGCTTCCTAAGGATAAAGGATTTAGCCTATTGTGGTCTCCCAATATATACTCGACGGTACGTGGGAGCACAAGTCCGTACTGGCACTTGTTGTCTCAAAGAGGAGGAATCACCCAACCTACAATGAAAGAGATAGTTACCAGTCTTTACGACGCCGGAATACATCTCTAGCCTAGACTTCTAAATGTTGTGCGTTAGGTTCCAAAGCATTTTTATGTTCATTGAATTTATTTTACAGTTGATCTTTCTTAAGAAGTTTGCCTTTCAGGTTCACCGTGTGATGTAGATGTACAATTCCTAAAATGCAATCTAAGATGATAAACAATCATTTAATCTTCTTTTTGCAATGAAAATCCTAGCTACTAAGGAAAGAGAAGCAGAAATCTTTCAACAAAGGGCAGAGAGCACATACTAGATGCATTGTCCTAAATCAAAATCAACAAACAATCTAAATTCAAATGCACGTGCATGTATTTATTTTTGCTTTCTTAATGTTTGAATGACAAAAAGAATGCTAAGTAAAAATTTGAATCGTTTCAAGAGACAGTACTAATGACTTTCTTTTAAAAAAAAAACGAAAGGAAGATAATGACGACACTTTGTGATTTTGAATTGAAAATTGCTTTCGACACTTGAAAAATTACTAATTCAATTCAAATACAAGAGTAACAGTGTAATTGACCATCAAGAACAATAGAATTCTTTTCTTTAACTAAAAACGACACTCGCGACACTTTCAAATCAAAAGACGACAGCTTGATTACGCTACTTCTTTGTAAAGGAGAACCATAAATGGAGAACAATACATAAAAACATTTACAGTTCCTTGTACTATGGAGGCTGAATCATGCAAAGGAAGGAAGTTTCTACAGTGGTTTACTGATCACAAACAACAAAATTCCTTAATAAAGCTAAAGAGAGTGAACAAAAAACCAAAATCTGGAAGCAGAAGAGGTCTTATCTGATCATCGCACCTGTAACACAGGGAAAGTGCGATGCATCTCACCTACTGCACACAGGAGGTATGATGCATCCAGATTCCCAAGAGGAGAAGGTGCAATGGTCCAGGGATGAGACTTCAACTTGGTTCTTGGTCACAATTTGCAGCTTAGTTCAGGGATTTATGCTGAGCAAATGATAGTCAGTAAATGTAAATCACAAGGGCTGATCTAATGAGGCTACTTGAGCCACCACCAGGGCAATTAGGATATTTGCAAATCAATTGTTCAGTTTATAAACAAAACCTGGAGATAGACTGAAGCAGCATTGATCTACTTTGCACTTGCATAGAAAATACAGTTCAAAGGCTAGCTAGCTTGACTTCAGGCTCTGTCTGTAAGTTTATAAAGAAAACAAACATAGACAAGCAAACAAACTAGTCACTCCCCAGTGGAGTCGCAATTTTGTTACCGGGAAATCTAGTGTCTATGCAGAGCTACTAGTCCCACTAAGACGAGTAGCTATCTTAGAAACAAACAGATTAAAGTTACTTTAATTTTCCTTTACGAGAAGTAGATAGGAGAAGAGCAAAGAATACCAACCTCGATCTTTTGCTTGGTTCTCTGCTTGTTCCTTCTCCCCTTTGATAGAGCTTTGCCACTCCTCCCTTGACCACTCTGCTTCAAAGAGTACCTATAAAGTCAAAGCAGCATAATACCTTCAAATTACAGATATCTACAGTCATAAACAATATAGGACCAGATATATATTGACCACATACATGCATATATTAGAAAACATACAAGAATGTGGAGGAAAACTTGAATAGCTTTATTGATATAGAGATTATAAGAGAGGATTACAACCCATTGATCTGACCCAGCATCATCCTCCCAGCATGAAAGCCCTTCTTCACCTCATGAAAAGCTTAGATCACCCAAGACTATGATATTCCACCAGGAAACCAACAACACTTCCTTACAAGATACAATATTCCAGCCTTTGGATCTCTAGGATGAGGGATCCATATATAGATGATTGCAGGGGGGTGAGTCAGCATCTGGGATTTTGATTAGTTTCTTCTCTCTGATAGTCCTTGATTCCACTTGGAGATTGATGATCTCTTACTCATCCCTGGGCGAATTCAGAGAGGCAAGTGTCACAGGAGAAGTTTCTGGAAGATCATTGTCATCACTTGCAAACTATCTCTGCCTTGTTACTCTCACCATCACACCCTACAGAAGGGCTTTTCAGTATGATCACTTTTTGCACTGAGCAGGTGAGATGCATCACACCCTCTACACTGAGCAGTCTGTATGGTCCAGTTTTGACCAGTTCTGAGCAGTTTTCTATGGAGAACTTCTGGGAGATGATGTAATCAACTGAACTTGTTCCTTTAGGGCATGAAACAACAATTTTAGGGACTCAGAAATGCTTGGTTTATGGACATATATTATTTGGGGTTGCAGTGCCCAAATATGTCTAGAACAGGGGCATCTACATGTATTATGAATGAGTTGCTGGAAAGCTTTAGGCTCACCACCATTGTCGCGATCGTCAGTGACATTAAAAGCATTTGATGGATGGACATATACTCCATACGGGATATTAAGTAACTTGCAAATTGAACTTGGGGGTAAAACAATAGAAATTGATGTTGAAGTTATCGATGGAAACCTCAATTACAACATCCTACTGGGAAGGCCATGGATTTATGTTATGGCTACAATTGTGTCAACATACTTTAGAAAGATTACATTTCCTTTTCAAGGAGGAATTACAATTGTTGATCAACAAACCTTTCTCCTCAACAGTTCACACGTTACGGGAAGCATTCCAATGATCCATGGAATCTGTCATTCGCTTCAAAATAGAGGAGTAGGCCTCCTAAAAGACCCTACTTTAATGGGTACTTTTGCCCTACCGCCTCCGAGTAATCTGGCAGAAGTGGCCACGATGGAAACCTGCAATATGATATCTTCTATATCTAAAAGATTCAGAAGATTCCTGAACATCTTGTCAGCATGGATCATCGCAAGGTATTGCCCCAAAGCCCAATAGAAATATTATATCAATCAATTTTCTTGGCCTTGGGGGCAAACCCAAATCAACACTCAATGAGTGTTTGGATAGATAGGTCTAAGGAATATGGCACTTCTTTAGATCCTTGGTTGCATGTACATTCTACAGACGAAGGAATCATTCAGTCAATGATGATAGGAGAGGCACCATGGGAAGATTACCACCATCGTTCCCATCTTCTGGATTAGCACGAAGATTATTCCACTGACCCTAATCATCCTTCAGTTTTTGATTTTCTATCAAATACTATAAATACGGTGGATTCCGAGGATGGTTCTTATCTCGTGTCGACCTCGTTAAAAAATGAAATAAGGAGTCATGAGGATAGTTCTTTTATTGTGTCAACCTCATTAAAAAATGAAACAACTCCCTTTCCAAATCGAGTCTTTGATTACGATCTCGTCAAATCCAAGTTGAATCCTTCAAAGATCTCAAAGGTAAACCTTCATTCCAACCACCTCGTTGAATGCAATGAAGCTTGGGGGGCATGCATCTTGATTTGTGTCACTATGCTGGGGGCATGAAAACTTATAACGAGCATAGTTTTTTGTTTCAAGCTTGTGTAAACATGAAACCAAATCTAAGCATATGTTGTCACATGGTTCAAGCTCATTAAAAAATGAACCAGGCCACGAGCAGTGTTACACAGGGTTCAAGCTCATTAAAAAATAGACCCGCCATGAGCAGTGTTACTGTAGGGTTCAAGCTTGTTAAAAAATAAACCCGCCATCAGCAGTTTACGTGAAGTTCAAGCTCGTTAAAAATAAACCTAGCAATGAGCAGTTTTAAACAAAGTTCAAGCTCGTTAAAAAATAAACCTAGCAATGAGCATATGTTCCACCAGAGTTTAAGGTCATTAAAAAATGAACCCACCTCGGGTAAATAACCATTGCGAATGCATTATGATCAGCTTTTGAGCCTTGGTCATGTTCTTACCATCACCTCCACTTTGTTTTAGCCGATCTACGCCTCCATTTGATTGTTTACCCCTTTTGAGGAACAGCTGCGACGAGTGATTCTGTTAGCCATATTCTTTACACTGTTGTGATTGGGGAGTTCCAAACCTTATCTGGAACCCGCTGCTACCCAAAAATATCTCTCGTTCCTCAAAAACGAGTCTCCTTTAAGCTCTTTTCATCTGACTCATAAAATATGAAAAGATTGCGGAGAAATTGCCCTCTTCAGCTCGTTAAAACGATCAGAAGCACTATCCCTCCTTTAGATCTTAATCTTTTTGGACCTGAGGGATCATTACACAAAAAGATTGAGCGCTTGTCTTGTTCAGCTTGTTAAAACTATCGAAAATTCATCCCTTTTGTATTATTTTATACTTTTTCGGACTTAAGGGATTATATGACGAAAAAGGATTGCTGGATTTTCTTTTCCGTCCCTTTTTAGACTCTCTAAAATTGAAAAAGGACCAAGTTATCTTTGTCGTTAAACTCATTAAAACCAATAGCGACAAACATGTCCATGCAAACAAGAACGAGTTTCACTGTCGCTAGGCTCGTTAAAACATAGCGACGGGTTTGCCTGAAGGGAAAATTACAGAACAAGCATATGTTATCCTCCTCAAGCTTGACAAGAATAAAGAGGTACTGGTCAGCAATGACTGGGGAAAAATTGGGAAGGAAACTTGAAGAAATTTTATTGGTAGCAAGTTGCTCTTGAACATGACACTTTCACTCCATCACCATGATTGAGTTGGTTTGGGTTATTTCGTTCACTAGTCATATTACCATTGGTCCACCCTACCATCCATTTTTGGGGTTAACACTACCAATCCACTTCAGTGTCGCCGATATGTTCAAGAGAAGTCACTCAGAGAATTCACCAACCCAGCTTGTGTCTCATCCGCTGCAATACCTTCACGCTTCATTCTTTCATGACCGCCACCCTAAACCTTGTATCATCAGATCGTTTTCACCTCCACAAAATCATTTGCTCTGTTCCATGTCATGGATGTGGGATTCATTAATGCCCTCCTATGATGGGTTACTTCTTGTTGACATTAGCTCATTGTTCGATAATTCGACCTAGGAACAACCCTTTCAGTGCTTTGAAGCTTGCATGTCTCAATGGCAAGTTTCTCACTTCCGCCGACAGGGTTACACCAATGGTCTTCAACCGAGAGATTTTGTGTGGTGTTCGATGCCATGTCCCTTTTTCGCACCACGTAAATTGTATTGTCATACCTTGATGGTCATTATCATTATCTATGATTCCTCTCGTGCTTGTTAGCAGCTTTCACCATTGGCTGGTAATCAGGCGATGTCTTTCCATGTTCGACTCTAGAACATCTTTTCACATGGATCAACTTGTACTTCAGGTGAAGATTGAACGAGTTTGAAAACCCCAGATCTAGTTTCATACATTCAGGCTGTGATATATTCAGGAAAATAAAGACATCATATATACATCATTGTTTCACAGATAATCATCCAAGCCAAAGGATGATGGCTCTACCAGAATCATCAGTCTACCACATAGACGGTTGTCTGTCCTATGTACATGAGAATGAATTTATAAAGTCGAGCATGGGAATGCCCGCCTCAACTAGATCATGAAAATATTATGAAGATAATGTATTTTATTGTATCTTATTACAGGTCACCTTCCAGTTCTAAAAAACCTCGGATCCTCATGATAAAGCATTTCACCCGACATCAAAAGATTTATGACCTCATGCCTTAGGGGGAAACTATTATAGACATATTTGGGTACAGAAACCCCAATCACATATGTCCATAAACCAAGGGCTTCTAAGTCCCTAAAAGTGTTTTTTCATACCCTAAAGGAGCAAGGTCAGCTGATTACATCATCTCCCAGAAGTTCTCCATGAAAAACTGGTCAAAACTGGTCAAAACTGGACCATACACACTGCTCACTACTAAGGGTGTGATGCATCTCACTTGCCACATGCAAAAAGTGTGATGCATACTGAAAAGCCCTTCTGTGGGGTGCAATGAGCGAGAGAAGACAAATGGCAGAAGCATTTGGCTAGGTGGAAACCGAGAGAATCTTCTAGAAACTGCCCATTTGACACTTGCCTCTCTGAATTCGCCCAGGGATGAGTAAGAGATCATGAATCTCCAAGTGGAACCAAGAACTATCAGAGAGAGGACACTAATCAAAATCCCAGAAGCTGACTCACCCACCTACAAACATCTATATATGGATCCCTCATTCCAGAGATCCAGAGGCTAGAATCTTGTATTTTGTAAGGAAGTGCTGTTGGTTTCTTTGTGGAGCATCATAGTGTTGGGTGATCTAAGCTTTTCATGAGGTGAAGAAGGGCTTTCATGCTGGGAGGATGACACTGGGTCAGATCAATGGGTTGTAATCCTCTCTTCCACTCTTTCTATCAATAAAGCTATTTGAGTTTTCCTCCACATTCTTGTATGTTTGAGTTGATATATGCATTTGTGTGGTTAATACATATCTGGTCCTATATTGTTTATGATTGTAGATCTCTGTGCTTTGATGGTATTATGCTGGTTTAACTTTACAGGTGCTCTTTGAAATGGGGTAAGTAAGGGAGAAGCGGCAAAGATCTGTCAAAGGGGAGAGGAAACAAGCAAGGAGCCAAGCAAAAGACTGAGGTTGGTACTCTCTACTTCTCTCTCATCTACTTCTCATAAAGGAAAACGCAAGTGACTTTAGTTTGTTTGTTTCTAAGATAGCTACCCATCTTAGTGGGACTAGCAGCTTTGAATAGACACTAGATTTCCCGATAACAAGTACACACCGAGGGATGCACTCCCTTCATTTCTTTTTAATCCCAAGCAATGGCATCAAAATTATCCCTTAGCATATGACATAACTCTTCTTCTTGGTGTACAGAGAGAGAGGGGTTGATTTTCAGTGTTATTCCAGGGTCAAATTCTATTGTCTTGACATGAGTAGGGTTTGAGTTGGCTAAGCATAGATAAATCTAATGGTTGTTATTGGTTTCCTTCACTACTTCCTCTAGAGTCATGGTGTTGGGAGTTGGATTTTGGGGGATGCATTCAATAAAATCATATTCATCAGGTTGTCCTCCTCCTATGGCAGTTTCTAGGGTGTAGATTTCGGAGGAGTAGTCTTCATATTCTTCCTCCTCTTCAAGACATAAAGGTAAGTCATGTTCTAAAGATGATTGAGTAGGAGGGTACATGATCAACTACTTGGATAGATGCCCATTTTTTATAGTCATGTTTCTAGCCCTGTAGCTTAGGTAGGCATTGGCAGTGGCTAACTAAGGCCTCGCAAGTATGAGAGGATAACCATTAAATTTTTTCTTAGGCTAGAGAACTAAGAAGTCTACAGGGTACTCCTAGGAGTCAATGGAGACCATCACATCCTCAATAATCCCCTCACAGGCTACTGTGGATCGGTCTGTAAGTTGCAAGTTTCTCATGGTCTTTCTTAATGAACCCAGAAGATTCAGATTGAGCATGGTGTCCTTAGTCATTACATTAATGGCAGCCCCAAGAGCAATCAAGGTATGGGGGATAATGGTGCCATTGATGTGTACATCTACTACAAGGCTCCCAAGGTCTAAATACTTTGGGCAAATTACCTGCCCCAGAATTAAGTTAGACAACTATCCAATGATAGCAATGGTAGGGGTGTCTCTTTTTCGCCTCCCTGGATGTTTGAAACACTTCTCTTTAATTAGTTTGTTGTAAATAGGTACATCCTTAATAGCTTGGAGAAGTGGGATTTTAACCAATATATTTTTCAATTCACCTAGAAGTTCATTCTCTTCTGGGGTATGTTGGACTGGATGAGTTAGTCTTTCAGGAAAGGTTGGTGGATTCACTCTAGGCATACTTTCCTCTCTTTCCTACTCACTTTCCCTAGGTGGATAAGGAGGTTGGTTATCGAGAGCACTCTATGAGACCTAAGGTTGATTTCTTGAATTTCCACAGCATAAGTAGGGTAGGATGTCTCTCCACTATAGACCTATTGTTCCTGTTTGTTGTTCGTGTTTGGGTTTGGTTGGGCAGGCATCTTAGGGTTTTTAGGTGGAGTAAGGTGTAAAATTTGTGGTTGAGATGGAGGTGAAGGCAATAAATCTAGAGCATTGTTGTATGTGGACCTCCACCCCTAGGGTGGTGCATTCCACTGAGGTGTGGAGGAGTATAAGGATGAAATGGTTGGTTGGTCATTTGTGAATGGTACTGAGGTGCCAAAGGCCAGGGAGAAGGTGTAGACAAGGAGGGATGAGCAAGGGGGGCGCAAGAGGGAATGAATGTGTCTTAGTTATGGTTTTAATATGCATAGGATGACCCTTGCATGCTCTGCTAGTATGGTAAAGGCCCATGAGGCCTCCTTTGATTTATGTAGTAAAGTTGTTCAGTCACCCCTTCAGTTCTGCGATACACATCTTTTAGTAGGTGCAGAGAAGGGCACTGGTCTGTGGAGTGGTTTCCTTCATAGATGATCCAAATGGATCCAAGAAACACTCTCTATGCCTTCAAAACTATGAAAACCATGCCAAAAACCAAGGAGAATCGCACAAGGCAACCTCTTAATACACTATCGGGAGGCAAACCCGTGAAATTAATGAAAAGAATAGAGTAACAGAGGTGGAAATAATAACACACAGTAGCCGTACGATCTGACTGATCAACGGTCCAGATCGGATCGGTAATCGCAAACAGCGATGACCTTTGGCAAAGATTGGCAGGATCCACATGAGACATGCGACAATGATCAGTGGAATTAACAAGATCCACATAAGGCATGTGACGATGATTGGCGGAGTTAATCTAGACAGTTGATCAAGCACGCAGATCTATGGCCCATAATACATCGCCGAATTGTTATTGAAGGATTACATAAGCACTTACAAACGGCAAAAGGGTTATTGCAATGAGAGATTGCGATATATCACATCGATGCATCGCATCGGAACTATGCAATGGAGCGGGGCAAATAACAATGATAGCAACGATGTCATGGACCTGAAAGGGTTTACAAATATTGTTGAACCATATTTAAAATCTGGAAGGTGGGATTTCACAGTGTTTTAGTGCATTTTCACAAATTAACATATTTTGTTAGAACATAAAGGAATGGGCCCTTCCGATATGTGATAGTGACTTGTGGGTGGACCCAATAGGGGAATGAATCATAGTTGAGGACTTTTGAAGTCTGAGATATCATGTTTTGGTGGAGTTTCTATGTTTTGAACATATTTCCCTGTGTATGGCTGAAAACAACTGTGTTTGGGAATCCAAATGATTTCAAGGGACCCGGGAAATATGGCATTACAAAATGGGTGGCCACCTCCTCTCTAGTCATTAAGTAATGATTGTATCATGCTGAGAGAGGCGTTCGAAGTGGATAGAGGCTGGGGAGACCGAGAGACAGGATATGAAATGAATAGGCAGCATGATTGGATTTAAAAGCCACAGACAGAGAGTAAACAGGTAGGTAGTGTTGCAAGCAAGTGCGAGAAAGAGTTAGGACAGAGATTGAGAGCTGTGAGGGAGTCTGTGTACTCAGAGGAAGCTTGAGGGATTGAAGTGAGGCTCTTGTATATGCATCTATTGTGTGTGAGGCTCAAATTGAGCTCACTATTGTAAAAACTATGTTTGAAGACTTAATAGAGAGGCCATCGCTGCAGGCTAGACTAGGAGATGTAGCCCAGGAGTATTGGGTGAACTCCTTATTAAATATGTTGTGTTTTTATATGTTTTATCTATTATAGCCTTTAACTGCTTCAAAGTTTATGTATTTTGCAATCTGATTGATCCATTGCATAAAATAACATAGGCACATCCATGCAAATAAGTCTGTAATACCTTATTATTGTCTTAGATCTCATTATTAGATCAAGTGGTATCAGAGATTTAGGTTGCTAAGGTTAGACAAGATTGTGTTGGACTATTTGTGAATGATAACTAGATCAAAGCTTAAATTAGGAGAAGGAGAATTGGTTGAAACTAACCCAGAAATCGGTAGAGTCCATACTAGGAGGAAAATGGCAAAAGAAAACCCTTTGGAATCAGACTCTCAGTTCATGGACAGTTTCATGACCATGAGAGCCATGGTAGAAGGAGAATTTCAGAAAGGTAGAGGTGAAGATTCTTCCACTTCCAAACAAGACAAATGAACAGAAGAATCTCTTATAGATGGCCATTCTGAAGGCAAAGGGAAAGGAAAAGAAGTTCCTCTACCCACACCTCCTCACAACCCTGAAATTAAAAAGAAGAAAACATCTTTGATTAAATTAGATGTTAAATTTGATTTTCCTATTTATGATGGAGAGTTAAATGTAGAGAAGTTATATAACTGGATTAGGTAGATTGATGTGTATTGCAAGGTGCAAAATATTGACTTAGACAGAAGTAAGATTCAGTTGGCTAGCCTACGCCTTGGAGGAACTGCCTTGGTATGGTGGGAAGGTAGGACACAAGCTGACTTGAAGAAGCATGGTAAAATTATTTCTATTTGGAGTGAAGTTGTTTCTGCAATTAAAAAACAATTCTATCCACTAGCTTATATGCAACAAGCTATGATGAGTTGGCAAACTCTTTGCCAATTAAAAGGGAAAAGTGTACAAAGATACACCCAAGAGTTTAGGAAAAGAGCTTTGATTCTATGCATTTATTTAGACTCACCTGAAGCTTTGTTGGAGTATATAGGTGGTCTACACAGTTATTTGAGACATACCATTCTCATGTTTAACCCTACTAGCATAGATGAGGTATTTGTTCAGGCTACCCATCTAGAGGCTAGAGGCAAGAATGTGAACCCATAGATTGGGGGATCATCAAAACCCACTGAAAGCAAGAACAAGGAAAAGAGGAAGCAAAAATGGAAAGAGAGGAAGGCCATTGTTGTACAAAAGGCCAAACCTTCATGCACTCACTGCAAGAAGGATGGACATGATGATGAACATTGTTTTTCTTTGCATCAAGAACTGAAACCCAAGAAGTTCAATGGCAAGAAGAAGAATATTGTTGCTGCTATACAAAAATATTTGGGGTTAGACTCAGGTGATGAAACAACAATTGCAGCCATAGGTATAAAAGGTAAAAATTCTGAAGCATCTACTAGTAATTCTACACAAACCATTGATAGTGAAGAAAATGAGAGAAGAAGACATGAGATTTTTCATATTAGAGTTATTTCCAAGCATCAAAAGATTGATACTTTATTTTTTAGTGGCTCACAAGTGAACTTAATTTCTGAAGAAATTGTAAAGAAATTGGGACTGCTAACCACACCTCACAAGAAGCCATATCCATTAGGTTGGGTATGTGATAAAGCAAAACTACAAGTGACTAGACAATGTAAACTTAGGTTTTATTTTGGGTTAGCATTTGTGGATGAGGTTGAGTTAGATATTGTTCCCTTGCATATATGTGGAATTGTTTTAGGAAGTCCTTACTTCTATGATAGAAAATCAATATTCTATAGGGCTAAAAATAAGTATCAACTCGTTAAAGATGGAATTGAATATATTGTAAGAGCTCATAAACTCAAGAATAATTACTCTCATAAACTCAGGGCAGATGAAAAGAATTGTAAATTCATGCAAGAAATTTATACTGATGATCCAGGTGGATATTGGTGGCCACTTGCCAAGTCCATCTGGACCCCCATCATTGTCTCTTTCAGCATTTTCAGTTTCCTTAATTATAACACAACTTACTATTTTTAGCAGTTTTTCGAGTCTTGAACTTCCGGAGCCATTTTGAGGCTCTAAACGACGTTTTTTGGGGAATCCAGGGGCAACATGGGTCCATGGAATGGACCATGTTGGTCGTTCCAACAATGGTAGTTCTCGGATAGATCTTTCTAACGAGCTATCATACGCGTCAAATGGAGATCGTATGCCAAAGTTACGACCCCGGGAAATTGATGTACCAATTTACCCAAAACGGGGCCCACAATTTGGCGTTTCATCTTCTAAGGGTCGGTTTTGTAATGTGAAGGGTTTTCCATTGTTTCTCAATAATAAATAGGCCTTCGAGCCTCATTGTAACACAAGTTCGGAACAGTTCAGAGACATGTAGCCGCACATCTCTTCTCAGAGATAAGCTACCATCGTCCTAGCTGGTTTATTTCCAATTTCTGGTTGTAAGCATATTTCGGTATTTTCCATTAATGAAATGAAGTATTATTTCCGCTGCATCTCTTTATTCATGGTTATTGCATCTCTGTATTTATGGTTATCTCTGTAATCTATTGCGCTCCTGTTTAAATCCGGATCAATCATGACCGTCAATCTAATATATGATCCGATGGTTGAGAATTATTCACGCGATCGCATTTCGCTAACCCTTCAGGTCAGACCCTTTCACTTCAAAGTGACAATCTTATCGACCCAATATGGTATAAAACCCCACCTATAGATTCTTAAAATCTGGAACTCGATTCCGACTAAGTTTTCACTTGGTATTTAGTGTAAGTTGAGTTTCTCACTTGTGGCCCAAAATTACATGATTAACTTCATCGATGTGATATTCTGCTTGCTCTTTAGTGACGTCATCTGGACCATTGATCTTCGAGATCTAACAGTTGCTGTGCGTCCATATTTCACTTCACACTTCTCCCTTTTACTTATTTTTATGCTAAGTCCTCAAATCTCCCATGGTTTACTCCTCTTCGAAGGTTTCAATTCCTTCACTGTTTTCGCTGCCACTCCCACATGAGCTAATTCCTCAGCGAATCCTCAATTCTCTCCTTTTCTCTAGAGTTTCACTCTACTCATTCAATTGTTTCAAGGATTCTTTTCTATTTCCTCTAAATCAATCCCCGTTCCTCTACATGCTTCAGAATTCTGCCTTCACCTATTGTAGAGCTTACGAATTCACAAGCAATTCATACATGAAATACTTCTTCAGCATACTGACACAGTCAAGAAAAAACTTTGCATATATTAATGTAAAAGAAAAGATTACATTCGAGACTTCTCGGTCTCACACAGGCTTATTTACGAATGTTAGTGGCCTCCTTCCTCTACTTCTGCCCGTAGGCTTACATATATCCAGAATAGTTTTGTTGAGCTAATTCTGGGTAAATCCTAGATTGACTCCTACATCTATTCAATTGACTCCTCAATCCTCTTTCCATTATGTCCACTTCTAATTAATTCTTGAAAGCTCTCGTTCATCCTCGAATCATGCAACTATTTAAGAGTTATAGTTGACTTTGGACTCTTTTGGCATTATTGTCCACTCATGTTCTCATTTATTTGGGAGCACTTACAATTTCCCCCCATTATCTAATTAAATCACTAAAAGGCCTAAATTACATTAACTTGAGACTTAGGAAAAATATTTCCTAAAAATACATGACCCCCCTATGTTGACTTAATTACAATGATTTTCCTTGGGCTGAATGCTCCTGCATCAGACTCCCAAAGTAGAAAATATTCATGATCTCCTAATCATGTGTCTTCTATTCTTTATCTTCCTAGATCCCACACTTTGTTTTGTAATTCCACATGCTTTGTTCCTTTGTTGTTGCTGTACTTCTGTTGTTTTTTGCTCCATTTCCTTCTTCTTGTCAATCAAATTGAAGTTCTAGTTGATCTTGCTTCCTATTGCTACCATTTTCCTCCATTTGAATTGCTTTTTCATCAGCTGCTACATTTCTTCAATCTATGTTTCCCATGTGTCCTTGGACTAGTCCATATTTTGTTTCTTACTTTTGTCTCCTTCTCTTTGGTTTAGGTTAGTGTTGTTGTCCACTAATTCTTTAAACTACTATTGGTTTACTTTTTCTTCTTCATTTGTTCTTGTTCCAATTTTTGCCTTGGTTGCTTTGCTGACTTCCACTTTGTTTGTTGCCTCCCTATCATCCTTCCCTCTTTCATGATTGAATCATGACTGTTCAGTACATTCTCTAGCAAACTAACTTCTCTATTCCATGGATTGAGTTCCTCCATATAATTCTCTTCTTTCACCTTTTTTTGGCTATTCACTTGTGCCAAATCTCCTCCATCATTTTCAACAAAACCTGCACTCACAAAACACTTGTTAAAAACATAAGGATATTGTGCCTTATCTTCCTTTTCACAACAATTCAGTTTGTTTCTCTGTTTCTTTCTCTTCTGTCAGCACATCAGTATGCTGATTTTAACTCTCAAAAGAATTCATGACATTGTCCATTAGTCTCTTCCACATCATTTTCTTCAATGATATCTTCCTGCTCTTGTTCACTGTAGTGAAATCCTTCTCTTACAGTGTCAATTTGCTGAACTCTCATATCCATCTTATTTTCCTTATGACTGTCATTCATGAAAACATTTTTGTCTTTCCTTTTCAGCAGTCTATCTTGAACATCTATTCTCTGTTTTTCCAACTCCCTTCTTTGAAGGTCTAATTTTCTATATAACTCAACAATTTCAATTGGGGTAGATTTTGGAAATTCTACACAATTCTCCATACCTTCCTTTGTTATGGATAGATCATCAGATGTCCTTTCTCCCCTAGCTAAGTCTTTTGCATAGAATTCTTCTTCCTTAACATATTTTAGTACATGTCTTTCTTTTTCCTTGACTGTCTCTACATCTTCCATGGCTACTTCCACTGACCTATCGTCATAGTGAATTGATGATCATTTACTATGTTTTCAGTTAACATAGTTTCTTCTTCAAGCTTGCCTTCAATCTCTTGTTGTTTATCTTCCTCAAGAGTTATCCTTGTCTCACCATCTACATTATCATTCTCCTACATTTTATTTTCATCAATAACATCAATCAAACTCATTTGATTACCTTTTTGAGACAATATTCCTTCATTCCTCATCAGAATAAGATCTTGATTCCTCATTTCTAAGACAACTTCTATAGACTCATCCCTAGACTTTTTCTTCTGTATGTAGTCAAATTCCTCTTCCTCTGAGAACTTTTCTTTGTCACCTTTTGCTTCTAGATCTTCATCTCCTTGGAAGATATCTTCAAAAAGCTGCTTTTATGCTACAATATCTGTCATCATACACAAACTATCAGTTTTAAAAACATAAGACTTTGTGGTCTCACTTGATGCTGCAACCATCATATCCCCTTGTTGTTCCAAATCTTTCATATAATTCATAAATTCTTCGATGGTCTCCTCTTCAATCTCTTCAAGCCCTTCAATTTGTTGCTTGATATCATCCTCCAATTGAATTTGAGACCCATCTATCTCATCTTCTTCCAAAACAGAATTTGGATTATGCTTGTATTCTTTCTTCTTCATTACAATATCAACACATTGTCCTTCTTTACATGTTTCACCTACAAACATATACAAATTGTCAGATTTTAAACCATGTGGCTATTTGGCCTCACTTGAAGTTTCAATCTTCAAGTCTTCATCCTCAGTCAGAACTTCATCTTCTATTAGCATCTCCTCATGTTGTTTTGAACTAACCCAATAGTCCATGAGATCTTCACTTGACCTCCATTCTTTAGCTTTAGTGTACCTTTCAATTTTTCACAGGATTTCTCCCTGTTCTGGTTCACAAATGGACTCTTCCATTTCTAACTCAACTTCCTTGAGTTTTCCCATTAGCCACTTCACTTGCTTTTGTTGTAGCCTTCTCTACATCTCATACCATTCCATTGGCTTCTTCCTGAAGACCCAACCTAGTCTCTATCTTTCCTCAAGCATTCTCCTTAATGCATTGAGTTGTTATTTTAACTCGGCAATCTCTTTGTCAATTTCTTCTTGACTCATCCTCTTGCCATTTTCTTTGGCATCCTCCCTCTTCATCTTTTTCTGTTATGGCTTCTTTCTGAACCTTTGCTATAACTATCAATAGTCATCTTCTTTCTCTTCTTCTTCATGAGTTCTTCACTTATCTGCAACAACAAGTCCTCCTTGTTGTTATGTTACCTCACCAAGCTTTCCTCTGTACTTGGTCTTTTGGCAAGCCTTTGGTTCTCTGTCTGAAACCTCCTCTTGAGAAACATATTTGCTCCTTCTAGGATTTTTCAATCTCTCACTCTCTCTTGTGAACACTTCAGCTATCCTCTCTTGTTGGATTCTTCAGGTTCACTGCCACTTTCCCCTTCAGAGTATTCTCCTTACTCTTTCTTCAAGAACATATCCGGTTCTCCGCTCATAGCTTCTCTTCCTATCACCTGTGCATTAGTATAAAAACACACATTCTCAATTTAATGCAAAACATATTACCTCACCTTCAATATCTCAGCATGATCTTGCTTCACCATTCCACCATGGATTGTTCTCTGTTTTTTCTCCATGTCCTCTTTTCTTTAGAACTTGGGTTAAGAAATATTGCTTTCTCTTTCCTTGAAGGAATCCTTTGTTCCTGTCTACTCCAAGCCTCCGCTGGATCTGTTATAGTCTTCAAGGACTCAAAAGTTCCTCTACAATCTTCTATTGTAGCCTTATGCACATTAACTTCTTCGGTGTGCAATCTCCTTCTCATGGAAATCTTTCCCCACTCTGATTTCAAACCTGGCTCTGATACCACTAATGGTGCAGGGCTACCTCCACACATCCCCAGAGTAAGCATAAAATGCATAAATACATTGTCCCAGGTGTTTGACTCTTCTAAGGAGTCCAAAATTCAAATCATAAATGTTTAAGGCCCTTTTATCCACATTTTCTTTGTATCGGAACCAATCACCCTGCCTAAAACCTCCTATCAGGACTATTTTCTTCCTCAAGCCTTCGTATGAGACTTTGATTAAATCTTTCCCTCTAAATACTTCTATTGGGAATTAAAACCCTTTAGAACCTTAGTTCAAGCCTTTAGCCCGCATATATATATAATGAGTCCTCTCAACCTTTGGTTAATACATATTTAACGTATAAAATCCTTCATTCGTGCAATTTTCCTATAAATCCGTTTACAAAGAAAACTATGCAAACATACCCTTTTCCACTTTCCATATGACTTCGGCACAGATTCTGAGGTTGTACCTCGATCATTGTGGGCATTCACTCATATCTCGGGCACACCACATATATGGTCATATCACCCCTCCAACTCCAATATTCAACTATCAGAATGTTTATATATATGTGTGTGTGTGTGTGTGTGTGTGTGTGTGTGTGTGTGTGTGTGTGTGTGTGTGTGTGTGTGGGATTTCATTAAAACTCCACTCTGAAACTCTTTATTTGAATTTCAAATCCCATGCACCCACATATAATAAATCATCGAATCTGCCTTCTTCCTTCGTGCTCTCCAAACTCCACTTCCTTGATCATCGACTAGCACTTTATCACTATCAGCACATCAACATTCCCATTGATCGCTAGCTCTAACTCCTATGATTGTGATTTAGTGATACAATCACGACCATCGATCTAATATATGATTTGAAAGTTGAGATTTATTCATGCGATCACATTTCTTAACCCTTCAAGTCAAACCATTTCACTTCAAAGCGTCGATCTTACGGACCCGATATGGTATAAAACCCTGCCTATAGATGCTTCCAGAGCTCGATTCCCACTAATTTTGGACTTGGTTTTTAGTGTAAGTCAAGTTTTCCACTTGCAACCCAAAATTACATGATTAACTCCGTCGATGTGATACTCCACCTGCTCTTTAGTGACATCACCTGGACCATTGATCTTCGAGATATAAAGGTTGCTAAGCATCCATATTTCACTTCACGCTTCTCCCTTTTAGTTAGTTTTTACACTAAGTCCTCAAATCTCCCATGGTTTAACTCCTCTTTGAAGGGTTTGATTCCTTCACTTCTTTCACTGCGACTCCCTCTTAAGTTGATTCCTCAGTGAATCCTCAATTCGCTCCTTCTCTCTAGAGTTTTACTCTACTCCTTCAATTGTTTTAAGGATTCTTTTTTGATTCCTCTAAATCAATCCCCTTTCTTTTGCATCCTTCAGAATTGTGCCTGCACGTGTTGCAGAGCCTATGAATTCATAAGAAATTCATACATGAAATACTTCTTCAGCATACTGACATAGTCAAGAAAAAACTTTGCATATATTAATGTAAAAGCAAAGATTACATTCGAGACTTCGAAAAAAAATTTGCATATATTAATGTAAAAGAAAATATTACATTGAAGACTTCTTGGTCTCACACAAGCCTATTTTCCAATCTCATTGGCATCCTTCCTCTACTTCTGCCCATAGGCTTACATATATCCGAAATAGTTCTGTTGAGCTAATTCAGGGTAAATCCTAGATTGACTCCTACATCTATTCAACTGACCCCTCAATCCTCTGTCCATTATGTCCACATCTAATTAATTCATGAAATATCTCCTTCATCCTCGAATCATTCAACTATTTAAGAGTTATAGTTGACTTTGGACACTTTTGGTAATGGCAGAAGTGTCCTCAAACACGTAATTTTATTAATCAGAAAAAAACAATTACATAATTTGATTTTGCAAGAGTTTACACCTGAACAACTAAACACTCTTGCAATGAGCTATTTATAAGCTCCATGTCCTAACTACCTCTAATTATGGATCACTTATTAAATAACAAGTGTCCATTTACAATAAATGCTATTCAAACCAACTAGCTAACTAATCTCCTATAATAGAGCCTAAGATACGACACATTTGGAAAGTCATATCTAGTTACAACAATATGCTAATTCTAAAAGTCTCCATTAAATAATCAAACATTCTAGAATAATAATTATTAATTTAATATCTTAAATTAATAATTATTTTATTCTAATTTTATAACCTATGATAAATTGTATTTTTGGATCACCTAACATTTGGCGTTACTGTCCACTCATGTTCTCATTTATTTGAGAGCACTTACAATTCTCCCCCCCCCCCCTTTCCTCCCCCCATTATCTAATTAAATCACGAAAAGGACTAAATTACATTAACTTGAGACTTAGAAAAACTATTTCCTAAAAATACATGATCCCCCTATGTATACTTAATGACAATGATTTTCCTTCGGTTGAATGCTTCTGCATCAAATGAGTATAAGGCAAAGAGTCAAGCCTATTCACTCCATATTCCTGTGTGGCATATGAACAACCAAAAATCTATCTCTATAAAATATGTGAATTTGGAAGGAATAAGTGATGTTAGAGAATGGATGAATGTGGGGGAGCTGATTGAACTATTATGCATTAGTTACTTGGCACTTGTGAAGCTTATGTGAAGCAGATTTGAAGGGAAGAAGATACATAAATGAAGATGGAGGTAGGTAAATTTTATGACCAAGCAAACCAATACATTGTTATTTTTTGTTTGCATAAGGGGATGCTAATCTCCTTTCAAGTTGAAGCTTGACATATATCGAGTTGGAGTTGGTTGAGGTATGTGCCTCTTGTGGGTTGTAGCCTACATAAAACATAGGGAGTTGGAGCTTCCATGCATGTTGCAGCTTGTAGAAAATGGAGGTAGCATCTTCCTGTAGATTGGGTCCTACAAAAGATAATATGAAATAAGGAGTAGGAGCTTTCCTTTGCATCAAAAAAATTATAAAACCATGGTGTTCTACCTTTATGGGTTTCCACATATATCTAGTGTCAATGTGTGATGTTATTATGTATCTATTTTGGTTTGTTTTTTACTTGCTTATCACATATTTATATGCTGGTTATTATTTGTTAAGTTGCTCATTTTATGTATTAGTTAATGCTATTATTGAAAAGAAAATTAATGTCCATATATGTACTAAATTGATTCAGTCCCCTCTCAGTTTAGTCAAGTTTTCAACAGAAATAATCTCCAATGTCAATATATATTCATTTATAAAAATAATATACTATACAAATAATATTATTGACATAAGGCATATATACTCTACCCCATTCACTTATAAAAATAATATACTATACAAATAATATTATTGACATAAGGCATACATACTCTACCCCTCTAGTTTTGAACCTATAACCTCTTAAAAGGAGACAGATGCTCTTAACCATCAGGCCCACTCTAACAATATCTCTTTGAAAATAAATGATCATCCTTCTTTCCCTTAACATATTTCTCTAAAATAAAGTGAATATCTCTTTGGATGTCAGTGATCCACCTTCTTTCTTAATCATCCTTGTGTTCTGTGTTTAAATCCCATTATTGGGCTTTCTTGATTAATTGACCACACTCTTTCTTGCATCTCCTTGTGTTGTGTCCAAGGCCCCTTGTTGAGAGTAGCTTCATTAATTGATCACCCTCTCTTAAATAAATTTCTTTCATAGGTTTTTGTTATCTCTCCTGGCATATAGTTGTGGGTGGGTTGTTAGACATTAGTAATGATTTCTCTTCAACCAACACACATCAAAGCCCACAACGAGGTCAACGTCCAAGGGAGCCCAGATTTTCAACACCATATATGTAAATTCTTTTTAAACACATGGGTCAGCAACACTCGCACTCAACAAACATCTTTTCTTATCATCCCTATGATCTATGTAGCCTCTTTGTAGGTTTTCTTTGCCAAAATCTGTTCGTACATTTGTGAGGAACCTGCATCTATTACGCTGCTACTCTGCCAAACCCTTTCCACAGAAGTATTGATGTCACCATAATCTATGACTTCAAGGATACCCTAAGTCTTTTTAGATTGGTCATTGTCGACAAGCAGGAGATACCACTGTAGGTATTTGATCCTATGTGCACCACCATTATTTTCCATTATACATAAGTCCGATTTTCTCTAAATTTTGGTTACTTTTGATATGTTCTACATGTGTCCATAGGAAATTACTATTACATAGATGCCATCTAACTCGATTTATCCCCGCATGTTGTAAAAAGAATAACTGGATAAACCGTTTTGGATAAAACCCATGAAGGAATATTGCGAGAAGGTTTGGTTGAAAGTTTTGCCCATATATGATTTTCCTTTTCATCATATGATACTAAAAGAACCAATACATGGATGCAGTTTAGACACGATCGTTGGCTAAGCGAATTTTAATATATATATATATATATATATATATTATATATATATATATATATATATATATATATAAACATGCTAGTACATTGTAGATTAGGGTACATGTTGTTGAAGATTTTCAATAATCGTTTGCTTTGTTAAGGTTTTAAAAAATATAGGGTTTTAAATAATCTAGGGTTTAGATGGTTCTACGTTTCTGGTGATATTGAAACTAGTTAGCTGATTTAATTTATTGGATCCTTATATTACATTGACGATGGTGCATTGACTTGATCTCTAGACTTCACTAGGGCACTGACAAGCCAATTGTTTGAAGGGACATAATAATTCTGTCACAATGGTTCATTCAAATGGTTTCATATATGCATGGTGGATGGTAGTTTGAACCGAAAAAGGTTCAATTAAGTCAGTTTGACGCCACGGAGGAGGTGACAAATTTCATTGGGACAAATAGCACTCAGCTAGTCAAAGTAATATATTATGGAGTAAAGGGCCTGGAAATGTTTTTATAAACAAGGATTTCATTCAACAACTAGCCATTGTATGTTTGGTAAAGACTATTATGAAATTATTGGAGTAAATAGGAGTGCAAGTGGATCAGAAATCAAAAAGGCTTACTATGGGCTTGCAAAACAACATCATCCAGATGTTAATAAGAGTGATCCAGAGGCTGGGAAGAAATTCCAGGATGTTCAACATGCTTATGAGGCATTAAAAGATATTGATGAAAAATGATCATCGTATGAACAGGTGGGTCTCAAAGACTTTGAACAAGCATCAGCATGCGGTCCATGAGCTCCATGGTTTAGGGTTTTAGAAGGTTTGGTGGGTTTGGAGGGCAGGATGTCCATATAACCCTGGAATTGTCTCTCATGGAATCAGTTAAAGGATGCACTAAGAACCTCTCTTATGATGCTGATGTGAGTTGGTCAACATGCCATGGGACTAGATTGTTGCTAACGCTGAAGCTCAAACATGCAAAGTTTGTAGAGGTTCAGGAATGGTATACATGTAGTGTGGCATTTCTAAAATCCAAAGATGTTCAGAGTGCCGAGGGATTGGAAAGTTTTCAAGGGAGGTTTGCAAGTCATGTGGTGGCAAAAGGGTTATTAGATGATAAAAAAGAGTAAGTTTGGATATAGACCCAGATGGTTATAGAGGGATTTGGATGAAAGGATATGGTGGGGTGGCCCAGAAAGTCTCCACCCAGGAGACCTTTATGTTGCAATTAAGGCCCATGACCATCCAATATGCTGTAGAAAAGGAAATGACATTCATGTGGAGGCAGTGGTAAGCTTCACTTTGGCAATACCTGGTTGGAATATGGAGGTGCCAACTCTAAGAGGGGACTTTGGATTGAAGGTTCCTGAAGGGACGCATGATGGTAAGACAGTTGTTTTGAAATATAAAGGCATTAGATCTGGTTATTATTTTTGCACATTTAACGATCAATATATACATTTTCACAAGGTTGGTGATATGAATGTACACTACCTTTTCATCATTCAAACAAATTTGACGCAAAGAGAAGAGATGATTATAGAGGAATTTGAAAAGGAGAGAACACTGATGATGATAAAAATTTTATTGGAGAGCATTTGGGAGAATCTTGATGTTTCCAACGAATTTGACACAAAGAAAGTTGATGCATGTTTCCTTTCTAACGAGGTGATTATGTTACCCATTTGAAAAGAAAGCTTCACCTATGGGATAGTAAGAATGTTCTCTTAAAAAAATACATTTATGGTTGTCATTTCATGTATAGTTTGTCTTTTATTTTTTTATAGAAAAGAATATTATTTCATATTTTATATATATAACATAGTACATGTTCATACTTATCCTCTAATTTTTTTCTTGACTTGACATCATCTTTTGGTTACCCATATTCTTACACTATATCTTCAATTACATCTTCTTTGCTCTATTTTTTTTCTAAAATAGAATACTACATAACTTTATAGTATTTATTTTTCATTTTTATCTATTTGCAATAAACATTTAAAAATAGAATATTACAGCAGGTAAATGTAAAAATAGAATACAGGGAAATGTATCCAATATTATTAGACATTTTATAGAATCCTATCTTATAATCAAAAGACAACAAAATATTAAGACATAGATACAACATAAATTTCTAGTCCTCCTAAAGTGTCTTGTCTCTGTCATTCTTCTAGGACTAATTTATACTAGCTTCTTTTATGAGATGACCTAGTTCATAAGAAGCAAAGCGGAATTTATCAGTTGGTTTTTTCATCCCACTATTAAATAGTAGATCAGCAACTCAATTCTGTTCTCTGTAAATGTGATCAAAGTTAAAGGTGATCAAAGTTGATGGATTGGAAGGTACTTACTAGGAGATGTTTTATTTTTCTTGAATTACTAAAGTATTATTCTTCTTTAATTACTAGTTGTATAAAATGATGATGAATTAAAACACAAGATTTAGTGTTATTTAGTTTTGCACGGGAATGTTTAAGAAAGTAAATTAGAATTTTACACACACAAAATTATTAGTTTATTATACTTCAAAACCAAAAATAAATCACATATATAGTGCTTATGAAATCCCACAAATTCTTATGAGATTGTTTATTGAGAAAATATCTCAACAATCCAATCTACTATAATTCTATTGTAAGTGTTAATTCCAAGTTCTTAGTTTAACACATACATTACAAATATCAATACAAGAGTCACAAATTATGACATTGCTATTGGTCTAATGTCTAGAATGATTTTCATCAGCTTGAATACCCACTTTGGAATTTCTTGGAGTGTACTCTTTCTTCACCACAACTTCTCATTTAAGACACAACTACCTATGACTATCATTGACGTACTTGTATGATCAATATTGACATTCTCAGCTCATTGAGGATTCCGAATGAAAAGTTGTCAAAGAACTAAATCACTCTATGGACATCTTACCATTTGTTAGATGTTTCACTTTCGGCTATTTCTCATTTTCTAGGAAGGAATTTTGGATATTGAATGTATTCATAAGTTAATCTACAACTTGACTTTTCTAACACACAAGTAACACATACTAAGTAGTCAGTGTTCAAAGGTTTCTAAGTGCCAACAACAATAAATCATAACAGTATGTAAACTCAATCACGCAAAATGATGCGTTCAAGGGTTTTCAAGTACCAAGAACCACTAATTTGAATTAATCATCACTATTCGATAAATGGTTATGCACCTTTTACAAATAGAACTAAAAGGAAATGAAAAACATACAGTTTAATAAAAAGTAGTCAACAAAACTCATATGAACAAAACCAATAACCTTTTCTTTGTTAAACTATCCATTCTTCAAGCAGAGACTAATCTCGTTGACCGTGTGGATGATTTGTCTATTTTCTAGCTTAACTTTAGTGAAGAAACCCTGTCAATAGTGTTAGATCCCATTTCAAGAATGCACAACTTCTTCACATGCACTAACTATCAAGATGTTTGAGAGAACATTCTTTTGTAAACTTCCTTTGTGCACTTGTAAAATGTGCATTCATCATATAAACCTAAGAGGCTTTATCAAGTTGACCAAGTCATTGTCACACAACTCAAAAAATTGTTAGACTTGAAGCATTCCTCAAAATTGTTGCTCTCAAATCATTACGACCATTCAATGTGCAATCTTCAAAATGATAGAATGTTGTCATGGTTATTAACACACATGATAGGATAGGCAATGCCATGGGATGTTCCAAAAGATATGGTGAACTTGATGTATAATGATAATGGTTGACTATGATGATAATAATGGCAACAATGCTAGTGGTGTTGTTTCAGGTGTTGCCAAGGATCTCCATGGCGAGCTAAGAAAATGAATGTTCTGATTGAATCCCTTAAGAAACATTTGAGTGGATCAATGAATGAAACAAAAGATAAAGTAGAAATTTCTCCATTGAAACAGGTTGCACTAGAGAAACAGATCTTGAACCCCAATTAGTGTTGGGTCCTTCTTACCCCTACATGACATGCACAACAATACAACTTAGACTCACACAGAAATGACTTAAACTCCTTGCATAGATTGAGCTCACACACAAAATTCCTCACAGTTCCTTCAAATATGAAATTCCAAAATATAAAAGTAATTATCCATTTCATTCCTATGCATTTCTGCAAACGAACAGGAACTACGACACTACATTGTGGAAGCCAAAATAATAGTCCAAGAAACATCAAGATTATTTTGTGCTCTATCAAAAACACTCAGTGACCACATCTTCACAACATAAGAAAACAATCAAAATACGCATTATCCTCACACATTAAGGCTAACATAATCCCATGGTAAATTCCTGTCACATTTATCTCATTCTTGGGCTGTCTCATACAAGCTTTCTTACCAAGAAAGAAATCAAAATTGTGCACACACAAAAAAAATTGTTTATTTACACTTCAAAATTAAAAATACATCACACATTTAAAGTGCTTATGAGATCCGAAAAATTCTAAACTAAGATATTATTTGTTGAGAAAAAATCTTAACAACCAATCCAACCAACAAGCCCAATATACTAGCATTCTATTATAAGCGTTAATTCTAAGTGCATTTCCAAGATTTTAGGCTTGGGGGAATTGTGATGTTCCCATTGGATTTTGTCATGTACAAGGATATGGACTTAGTATTTAATCAAGAGAGCCAAGCACTCTATGCACCTTAGAGAGACTCTTTGACTCGTCACTATTTAGTATTTTTGAGTTTTAGTTATATCAATCACTATTCCAGTTTTCATCTTTTAGTAGCTAATGTAGTCTATTTGAATATGAATTTGATATATATATATAGACACACACACACACACACACATACACACCTTAATATCTGCCACCCCCCTAAATTTTCCTAAAATTTGAGGTACTCCCCCATGTCCCCCTTATGCATCTCCACACACCGGCATACCCCCATCCTAGAGTCTTGGTGGAATATTGGTGTTATTTGGTCAAACAATTGAACAATAACTCACTCATCACTATAGTTACAATGGACTTTCCATATATGACTAAAAAATGTCCATAGTTTGTTTCAGTGGAGTCACACTAAAGAATGCATTGTATTACCATTTATGACTAGAAAATAAAACTATTAATTCTAATAAATTTATTTAATATATATTTTTAATATTTTTTCCTAAAAAAAATATAATTTTATTATTTTTTGAAGTTAAATTACATTTTGTAGATACATGACTAACATGTATTTTGAGATAAAGGATCACTTGGATCCATCAGATTGGTGGCTTAAAGTCCTCATAACTAAAAAGAAAAAAATAAGTTTGATTTCCTAATGGCTTGTGTAGTTGTAGATGTCATCCAGTTTTCCTTTCTTCCCTCTCTTCTTTTTCACTTCCTTCTAGACCCTTGTGGCATGTTGGATAATAAATAATGCCAAATCTAGTGTATTTTCTACAGGGGTGAGCTCTTTTTTGATTGAGACCTCTATGCTAGATATGAGATATTTTAGTTCCAGGTATCATCTCATTCTTCATTGTTTCTACTTCATATAATGCAAGAATTGGTGTGATTTCTACCTCTTTGTTTTGACTCGAATTTTCTATCCGTGGAGGTGAGGGGGCCCTCTTGTGTTGTTGTTTCAATTATTTCCTCATTTTTTTTACTTGGGGAATCCTTTTGATCCACCTCTTCTTCGTCCGCAAAAAGAGGGCTCTCGTAGGGTTTCTAGTTCTTTGTTGAGTCGCTATCCTTTCCCCTTATTTGCTTGTTTTTTAAGCCAAATGACAATTACATTGTAGGTGTTCGGTTTGGTTACATAAATGACACCTAAATATCTTGTTTTCATAATATAGTCCGTGTCCATTAGAAGTGTTTATTTTTTAGGATGTGATCTGGAAGCCCCTTATTGAGGTTGATCTCCATAAAAAAAGTGGGTGTATGTGAAAAGCCCCTTAGTTATTCTCTCACAATCGGTTTTAATAAAAGATCCCAATGTGTTTCGATGTCTTCAAGGACTTGATGGTGCCAAAATGGGAGTGGGAGATTAGAAAATGAACATAGGCAAGAATTTTTGTTACTTCCATTGTAGATGATTTGAATTCTTGGAGCCAAGGAGTAGTGAATAGCCCAACTCTTCCTTAGAACAATAGCATTTCCTTCAATTTTTTTTGGTAATCTTCTTCTGACGAAGGGTGTACAATGAAGAAAACCTTTGAGCATAAGTAGATGTCACATTTAGTAGTCTAGTTTGTGTAGATCCATCAGTATAGGTCCTCATATTTAGGCTAGAAACCATTAAATATACAAATTACAGACTCTATGAAAATATGAGAACATGACATTTACCTGTGAATTTTGGATCTCTATATTTGGGTGTTTAACCATATTTTCCACCGTAGAAGGCCAAGGCAATGTCCCTACTTGAGTTGTGACCTTAACATGTTCTGAAACCCCTCTCCAGGTCATGGTTGACCTTGAGTATTGATTATCACCTTTGATGTGGCCCTATCTAGGAATTCCTCATCTTTGCCCCCCTCATGTGTCCTATTCCTCACATCTCTCTTTTTTTCCTTTGGCTTGGTCACCTCCCTCATGGCCCGAATATGCCTTGTTAGTGATCTCAATTTAGATGTGGAGCTGCTTATTATTAGAAGTGAGCCAACTAAGGAAGCACAAGAACCAATCGTAGACTGGAAAAATATATTGGTCACTTTCGAGACCTTATATTGGGCCCCATTTAGGTGGAATTAACATGCGTTTAGAGGAAAGGAACCTCATAATGAGACATTCTCTCAAATAATGAAGTAATAACTAAGTTGGTAAATTGCCTTCCTTATATAGGCCACACACAAGGATGCTTTAGTTGGTACATGCATACATTGGACCTATACTATGACATGAAATTTCTTTCCATTGGAATGACATGAGAAAGGAGAAGACCTCCTCCTCTTAGTGGAGCATCTACAATGGCATATAACAGACTTATATCAACATATAGAGCGAATTGAGAAATGTTGAGAAATCTGTAGGGAAATGATTAGAGTGATTTCTCTATTCTTGATAATCGCTTGTGATATATTTTTATGTTTTATTACTTATTATCTTATTCACTTATTATTATTATGTTTGTGTGTCATAAAACAACTACCAAAACGAGGATAAAAGTAATACACAAGAACAAAAAATGTAGGTTGCAAGCTAGGGCCAAAACCTCTCCACTTGAGAGAAACCCATAAAATATCCTCTTCTTATAGATTATCCAATTGATAAATTGCAAGACCTAGAGACCAAGACCAATACCATCCAAAAACAAGTCCAACCTTTCTGACTGATGTGCTTCCCTGGTCCAAGTCAAACCTAGTCAAATCTCTTCTAGTAGCACAACTTTGACCCCCACCTTCAGAATTTTGGGATAAACTGTATCAGTACATATGGGTGAGAAAAAACCTCCAATAAACAATGCTGACAATACCCAACTTTAGCAGAGGAAAGGCTAAAGCAGTTCCAGTGCACTCATAAATTCTTTCGATGATGAAGATCACCATAATTGAAATCAATGTAATAGTCACTAGTAAATGGTCTCATACAAGCCTAACCAAAAAGAAGTGGCTTCAACTCTGACATAAAAGACTAGCCAACGCCAAACTTCTCCTTTTACCAAAACTCCAATTCTGTCAAGTTAAAGAGAAAGAGGAGGGTTGTAAACCTCTAGTTGGGTGAGCAAGGCACTGTCCCATGCATCAATAACTAAAGATGGTTTCTTCACTCCACACTCCATTCTTACTGCATTAGACATCATTTTGGCTCTAGCTCCACGCCACTTTATGATGGCCAACATCATCTTAACGGGCATCCTTAAGTCGATTGTAGATTCCCTTAATATTCGAGAATCCAACAGACATGGGTCGGTCAACTTTTTGATTGCGCCCATGTCTGTCGGATTCCCGAATATTCGGGGAATTTGCAATCGACTTAAGCTCAGGGCATCTGAACCACTAGCCAAAGACCAAGTTTGAATGTTCGCAGAGAGCTATGAGCTCAGTTCAGCCAGTGTCCCTAGTATAGCGTGTGATCCAAGAACAACCACGAGTATAAGTATTGGCCTGTCTACCCTGTTGACAATTATAATAAGGAACCCTGTGTCTGTGGCATGACACCGTGTCCCTGACAAGGGTACCATAACTAATAGAGGTTTTCCTCCACCACAAACTCCTCCGATTCGATTCCTAGACCATCAACATTTCCTCCTCTTCGTTAAAGCACCTGCCAATCTAACCACTGAATTGTCCCTACTTCATCGTCCAGTTCAGCATGCCATCGTTGACGTCCATTGCGCCCACAGACACCACCACAAGATGCAGCAACAAAAACAATCTTGACCTCATATGCACCACGCTCGACTTCCAACAACTTCCATTGCAGCCACACCTCAATTGCTCCACACTGACATAATGGTGGCATAGTGACTTGTGACATGCACCATGACTACTAGTGATCCAACACCTCCGCTAACAGCAAATGTCAACAAGTCTTCGAGGACTTAACCATTCTTAGTGGCATCATTAACCCTCTCATCATAAAACAACTGATTAAGCACAGCAGCTTCGCAGAGCACTACCCATGAATAGATCCCAAAGGAAAAAAAAGGCACCACCACCACTCCAAAATCCATACACCACCCCCTCTCCAAGGTCCAACTAATCAACTGACAAAATCGATGCCCCACGCATAGCATAGCATCACACTCTCTCCACTCTCATAGCCTTTCTCTCAATGGACAAACTAAAAAAAAACAAAATATACTCTTTATTTCCCTTGGCCAGGCCCATACGACCTCTCATACCAATGTAATTTTTTTTATATCAAATAAGGTTACATATAAATACATCTAGTGTTGTCTCAAGATATGTAGACTATCTTGGACACACAATTATTTGGCTGAAAGAATATCTCAACCACACAAAAATTTAGGAGCATTTAGATATGACAACCCTAAAGAATAGGAACATACTACTTTACATAGAAATATATTTCCCTTGGCCAGGCCCATACGAACTCTCACACCCATTTAAATTTTGATAGTGTACATTATATTATTTTTTCATATCAAATAAGTTTACATATAAATACATTTAGTGTTTTCTCAAGATATGTAGACTATCTTGGACACACAATTATCTGGTCGAAAGAATATTTCAACCACACACCAATTTAGGAACATTTAGATATAACAACCCTAAAGAATAGGAACATACTACTTTACATAGAAATTCACAACTCAAACATGTAGGAATTACATTTTCCAACACTTACTGGTTTCTAACCACATAGTGATACCAATTCTCAAACAATAATTCAAATAACGATGATCTGACAAATTGTTGAAGATTTCGATAGATCAGATCTACCTTGGAATTTATGAATTTTCATTCAACAAGGTTACAAATATAGTTTTAAAACTTATGATTTCGAGCTTTGGTTATGCCAAGTATTTTTTTCAAGTTTTTTACAACTCATAATTATTTTTGAGCTTAGAGGCTTATTCTACAACATGTGTAGCCTTATCCTTTAGTCATAAAGTTGAATTTTTTGTCATGTCTGCCAAAATATTAAAAAAAAAAAAATTCTGAATGGATTAAATAAATAAATAGCTATACAAAACATTTGAATAGTGTATGCTCATAAAAAAAATTCTGCAATGAATCCCTTTGTGGTCATGTTAGATCCCTATTTAAGATGGACCTATACTGCTAATAAATAAAAATAAACTCTAACATTATTTAAATTTGGTGCAAAAAAATCTATAACCCTGATACATGACCTCTAAAAATATATGTAATGGATCCTTTGATATAAGACTGAATATTCATACAAAATGCATGAAATTTATTTCAAAATTTGGCTATTAATATTCATGACATGTTCAAGAACTTTCAGTGGTTACCTGGAGATACTATGGCTACAAAAATTCTGCAAGCTTTAAAAAAAAATCCTTATTGAATTTAGGCTTCTGTGATCCATATCAAATTTTTTGAAGATTCTTCAGCAAAAATCACATAGAGATACTTTTGTCGACGCGTTTTGAACCAACTAGTGTGGTTCATCGTCAGGAAAATTTGAATGAGCAGATCTCGCTTTGCACATTAAATAGACAAGGCAGAATATCCCCAAAATCTCTGCACCTTTTAAGAAATGCCAGATCTTCCTTCAACTTAGAAACCTGCAAGCATGCCTGTTCAAAACGATGAACCTTAGTTCTCATGGATCCTCTCTGCGGGGATTCAATTATTGAATTTTTTGGGGATATTCTGCCCTGTCTATTTAATGTGCAAAGCGAGATTTGCTCATTCAACTTGTCCTGATGATGAACCGTACTAGTTGGTTCGAAACGTGTCGACAAAAGTATGTCTCTGTGATTTTCGTCAAAGAATCTTAAATTTTTTTGATATGGATCACAGAAGCCTAAATTCAATAATTGAATCCCTACACGAAGGAGCCATGGAAACTAAAGTTCATTGTTTTGAACAGGCACGCTTGCAGGTTTCTAAGTTGAAGGCAGATCTGGCATTTCTTAAAAGGTGCAGAGATTTTGGGGATATTCTTCCCTGTCTATTTAATGTGCAAAGCGAGATATGCTCATTCAACTTGTCTTGATGACGAACCACACTGGTTGGTTTGAAACGCGTTGACAAAAATATCTCTATGTGATTTTCGGTGAAGAATCTTAAAAAAATCTTTGTAAACAAAATTTAAACTCTGACATTTTAATATTTTGAATATTGTTGTTGATTTCTACAAATTTATTTGATTTCTTAAAAAAAAAAGTTATATGCTAAATAGGAAGGCTGTAAACTAAACTAAAAGAATTTGAAAAAGATACAAATGGAAAGAAAATTTTGTGAGCACATATTGGATTTCAATAACTATATATAAAATATATTTGATTAAAAAAATCATATATATTTATATATATAAATAAAAGGAAAATAATTAAAATAAAACTAAAAAATGAAAAATAACTAACCTATGGAAATAATTAAAAATAACTCATAAAATTTAAAATAACAAAATATTCAAAATGACGTAACTAGCAGTGCCTTTATTTTATTTGTGTTGGAAATATGTGAGTGGATGGGAATCAAATAACCCACCATGCTATTCAGATGACTGAATATGAGTGCTTATATGTTTCATTTAGGTTGGAAATTTGTTAGTTGATTGGAAACTCAAAGCATGTATGCTACTTTAAAAATAAGGTTTGAGTATTTTTTGATCCTATCAAAAACTTTATTCGAAAGAACAAGAATCTAGTGTTTTTTAATCATGTTTTGTGTGTTTATAAAAACTTTTACTATTTTTTTGTTACGTCTAAACTTATTAATATATATTTTTTCTTATCTCTAAAATTATTTCTTTTTAAATTAAATTTCTTTTTTTAAATTAACTTTCTTATACTCAAATATATATTTACTATATCATTTTTCTATATTCTTATTTTTTTATGGTATTAAATTATCATCATTCCATTAGCATTGTTTTTTAATACTTTTGTTGTTATTTATTAGTCACTGTGAAATTACTACTATAGTAGTAGATTTGTCTATTCACAATTATTATTAATTTAACATTGACCAATGCAATTTGTAATGTTTAGTTTTAGAAATTTATAATGTTTATATTTGGAAATTACATATTTATTTTTTTATATTTTTGGAAAAGTCTTTTTCAATAATATCAAAGCTTATTAGCATGTGTTTCTTCCTAGGAAGTCAAGTTCAAAAGAGGAGAGGGTAGAGTATGTATTCCTTTAGTCACTTGTCCCATAAACAAATAGGTGTTATACACCAAGTTGATTTTTTTAAAGTTGAATTTCTTCTTTTTTATACTCACCTTCTTGTAGTCAAATCCATATTTACTATATCATTTTTCTATATTCTTATCTTTTATTGTTATGGGCACTATTTTTTTATATTATCATCATTCCATTAGCTTTATTTTTTATTACTTTTGTTTTTATTTATTATTCTTTATCAAATTAAGACTACAGTTATGGATTTCTGTATTAAAAACATTTTTAATTTAATATTGATTAATAAAATTAATAATATTTAGTTTTAAAAAATTATAATATTTAATTTTAGAAATTAAATATTTATTTTTTTATATTAAAAAATATTTTACAAATATTTAATTAAGTCATAATCTGAAATTACTATTACACGGTTATTCATATTTTTCTCTACACAATCTAATCGATGCTTTCATTATCGTACAAAGCTTCTTTACGGTGGACCGATTATTCAAAGTCCAGGTTTTGATAATGGAACCAACAGGATGACCGGTTTTGGAGCATGATAATTTAATGAGAAGTAGAGATCAATGCCGGATTGGAATTTAAAAAAAAATATCAATTTTTTTTTTTGCTTTTTTTGGGACAATTTTATTATTTTAATACAAAAATGTAGATAAGGAAAACTAAAATGATTATATTAAATCACATATATTTTCATCCCAAGAATTGTCTTAATAGACTTACGGAACTCAACCAAGGTACATTATAGACTATAAAGACAATTATTGTTCTCATTTTGGAAACAATTCTTAGACTTTATGCCATTTCTATTGTTGGGCCTTGTATTCATGGTGTTATTGTTCTTATTTTGGAAAAAAAACTCTTAGATTTTATGCCATTATTATTGTTGGGCCTTATTTATGGCGCTATTGTTCTTATTTTGGAAAAAACTCATTAGATATTATGCCATTAGTATTATTGTTGGGCCTTGCATTCATGGTGCTACTGTTTCAAATGTAACTCTTGATATTGGCTGACATGTAACCCGCTTGCTTAGAAAATGATGAAATTTTGTAGCAGCACTGTTTGGATTGTCACTTATAGCAAAAAGGCAATAGCTCAATTGAGCTACAAGTGAATTATTTATCTTTCCATCATTTGATAGCATGTATCCATCCAACTAGCTATAGTCACCCATATGGGGATGTTCATTACTCTCAACCATTTCACTGACACATTTGACTTCATGATTATAATCGACTTAATCATCCTTGGACACATGGAGGTCCAAAATAGCAAAAAGGTTTATTCACATCTTTTTTTTAATGCCTAGTTTGGGGGTGTTTGTTGGGTTGGTAGTTATACTAGTTTTGGTAGTTGATATATCAATCTTGGACGATGATGATGACTCAAAGTTTTGTACAAGGTTGAAAGGATATTTTTTTTGCTTACAGGATCTTACATGAACCATGGTTGAAGAGAGATGATTTGAAGTTGGCTTCTCAATTAAAGTTATCATCACATTAAACAAGTTCTTCATCATTTATACACTATGACACTTGGAGATTATTTATCTGTTGAATACGCTGACTAAAATCTCCAAAGCTAGTGGAACCTGCATAACTATTAAAAACTAGGCTAGTGTAATTTATCATGCCCAAACGTTCAAGGAAACTGGTTATCCTTGTGAGTTGCATAAATTTTAAAGAATTGAGGAAATTTATGGGAAGTTGTATATGCCCCCAAAGAATGATGTGATACACTTGTCAATGTTGAAGAATTCACAAAAATCTATATGAAAAATGAGTTGGACCAAAGTTGAAGGAGCTCATTAGAGGTTCTTGAGGGAGACATGCTAGAGTTAAATTCTGAGAACTTGGAGATGCAACTCTATTATGAATTTGAAGGAATATTTTAGTCTGAATTCTTTTCTCATCACTTCTTTATTTGGATGTGCTTTCGCAGTAGTAATTTCTATAGCACATAACACAATTTTCAAATGAAGAAGGTTCTTGCTTTGCTTATTTGGTTATAGTCTCTCTTAGAACATTATCAAATGTATTCATGGCATTAGAGATTTTAGGCTTGATAGTTTATGATTGGTTTCCAATCTCACACTAAGAAAACACTTTAGCAATACAAAGGTTCATCAAGTTGACATTAGAATAGATTCCATATCTTCTATCTTCTAGTGAATTTGCAATAACCTTTGAAGATGAGAAAATTCTTTTAACCTGAAATTTTCTTTTCTTTCCTTCTAGCAAATCCACCTCAAGAATGGAGAAAACTAAAGCAAGTTGTGCTAGGCAAAAAAATTCCCAATTCAAAATCCTTCCACAATGTAACATTTCCTTGGAGAGTGTTTATTGGAAAAAACTAAAACAAGATGTTATGGGCCAAAAAAACCAAGTTCAAAATTCTTCCACAAATTTAACTACCTATATTTGTTTAGATTATATTTATCTTCTTTCTAAACGTCAATAATCAAATCACTACCTAAAAATAATTATCTACCAACCCAAAAACTTCAAACATAAAATTTGATACACCTTATAACCTTAAAATTAAATTATTATTATATTATTAAATTAAATATAACTGAACAAAATTTCCAATACAATCCACCCTAATACTCTGCATAATTAAAACTATCCTAAAATCACAGTAATACAAGCCAAAATTAAAAATACAAGTATCCATTCATAAATAACGCTATTGGAACAAAAGTGCATTAATAAAGCAAAATGAAATTCAACGTGCCTTCATGTGGGGTCTGGGTGTAAATTCCATCATAATAGGGTCTGCGTTTAAAGGCCATCAAAATTGAATACCCCACCCTTCATCTAGAGTCACAATTGTTCAAAGTCAACCCCATGTATCTTCGCTGAAATTGTAAACAACTGCATAATTAATTGGGTAGGCCTTAAAGCAGAGTCCATCTCCCACCCCTACGCAATCAAACAACGCCCTCTCAAAAGTCTTGAAAGTCCTCAACATTGATGGACGCATTCTTGCAATCCCCTCCCACGAGGAAGACGGAGAAGAGGGTGAATCCCTGTGAAATTCCCACAAATCAACTCAGTAATCTTCGTGAACCACGATGAAGTTTGGGCAGGTGAGCAGCTTATGGTAAATAATACCGCCATCAGCTAAATTCGGCATGGTAACAATGTACGTGTCGTGCATGATGCTGATACCTAGAACGCCAACCATGGGTGCACGATCGAGTGTTGTACAATTAAAACTGTTGGGAATTTTTCTGGTAAAATTCCAAAAACAATCACTGAACAGAGAGACAGCTCTGTTTTAACCCAGAGAATAATATTCTGTTTTTGCACAAGATCTTAATACAGCGGAACAAAAATAATGTTTCCAGAACACCGAGTTTTACCCACACACATAAAAATTTGTATTCATAAAAGGAACAACTGCGTTTACAAAATGGATCTTCCTCACACAGAGGGATTCACCAAAGATTATGCTGAAGAGCTTCTTCCTCTAAACCAGACAGATTCCCCAGTCTATGCTGAAAAGCATCTTCCTCTTGACAGAGGGATTCACAAAAAACTAACAGAGGGATTCACCGGACACTGTGCTGAAAAGCATCTTCCTCTTTACAGAGAGATTCACCAAAGACAACAGATCTTCCTCTTAACAGAGGGATTCACTGGAGATTGTGCTAAAAAGCATCTTCCTCTTTAACAGAGGGATTCACCCAGAACTTCCACCAAAAACAAAATTACTTTGCATCCATTTTAAAAGATTTACACTGCTGTGTATAAATTTTTCATTTACATTTACTGCTGTAAAAAACAAAATCTTACATTATCCTTCCTTTTCACTGCCGTGTGAAAGATTTCATGATTTGCACTGATGCTTGTTTCCCTTCTCCTCATTACATTCAATTTCTTCAACAAAAAAAATATCTTCATGCTGTTGCATTATAGAATAAAAATTTTGTCTCTGCTGGAGAGATCAACACACTGCTGTGTGGAAATTACACATACGCGCTGCCGCCTACTTCCCCTTTTGTTTTCACAACAAAACAACTCCTCCGCACTATGTGCTCCCCCTTGGATTTCATATGCATTCTCAAAAACAATATACACGTGATGTTGCACATTTCACATTTTTTTCAACAACAAAAAACTACCTGCTGCTGAGTGGATTCTCATTTCTTCAATGAACTACACTACTATGTATATTCACTGCACGCTTCCCTCACATTATATTACACTTCATATATGCCATAACAAAAGGCATTCCATTTTTTTTTAACAAACGACTACCCCAAAAAAAATTACCATATTACATGTCGTGTAAAAAACAAATAAACTTAAGAACTTTACCAATAACTCTACGACCATAATAAATTCATTTACTACTTCGGCATGGTGAGGAATTAATTCATTCAGGTTTACATATGGTTTTACCATACAGACATACGGAGGTCAAACAAAAATTTCACTCCACGCAAGCTCCATGCCCTGCACACCTGTACGTAGCTTTGACTTTGATCAACGGTGGGCAGCCATGCTTTTAATCCAACGGTTCAGAACTCGGACGGGCCTTTTCTACCAAACTTTACCTCCCAATGAAAAGTGGTTTTGAAAAATGTACTGCGGATGCGTGTCAAGTTTTGATTGTATCGGGGGCGTTTGAGGGAATACCAGTCCTTTAGCAAAAGCGGTCCGATGGAGGTTGGTGGTTTTCCTGAATGGTTTTACTGGAAATAAATTACGTGGCAGGTGAAATTACATTTTTAACACTCCCTTTTAATTTCAACTGCTGTGCTGAGGCACTCCAATCATGTAATATCCTCTTTCTCTCTGCCTCAGGCAAATTTCCAATCTTTGCATCTCCAAGCTATCCTGCAACCTTTTCTTCTCTGCTCTTATGACATATTTAATTCCATATCTCTCTCCTATAAGAAAAGCTTCATCAAAGAATGACTGTTAATATAGTTTAGCAATAATGATCAAGAATTGTAGGCTCCCCCTGAGTGTATGCATCATCTTCTTTCGGGAAAGTCTTCTCAAAAGAAACTTAGATTGGTTGGAGAGCTCAAGGGACTTGCGGACTGAATTTCCTTCCTTCTCCATACTTGTGTAACTTTCTTCTTTTGCATGGGTCTAGCTTGTGTAAGAGCCCATGTTAAGTTACAATTACGTGCCATATGACCAATGTTATGACACTTGAAGCGTTCTACATTGTTCATGAATAAGATTTCATAATTTCTTCCTGTAAAATTGTTTCTTGAACGCTGTCGGAAACTATAACATCCATCTCTATAACATCCATCTCTATGAGATGCTTTACTATCTTTTGCCATATGACCAAAATTTGAACAAGAATAACAATATCCAAAAAATGAACTTTGGTCCTTGGGAGATGGAGGTTTCCTTGATGTACTTCTGAAGCCTTTCTACTTTGAGATCCTTTGATGATAACCATTGCGTCTTGCCTCTTTGACATCATCTACATTTCTTTTTGGAATAAGATTTCTTCTATTGTAGCCTTGATCTTTCTCCTTGCCTTTGCTAGAACTAGGAGCATCACCATTTCTTTCTGGCTTCTTCAGATCTCTTTTGCTTAGAGCATTTTCATTCTTGTTTGAGGGTTCACCTGCATACCCGAGTCCTGATTTATCAGATGGATATCTGTGATAGCTGAGCATGTCATCCAAGGTTTGAGAGCTCTTCATGATTTTGTTCACCCCTTCAACCTTTTTCCTGAGGAGGACAATCTATTCTTCCAATCTTTCACACTCATTATTCTTCTTTGTAAGTTGTTCCTCAGTTTCTTCCTTGCTACGAGTAGCTTCAGCTGCTACTATTTTAAGGGATATGATATCTGACTTCATTTTGGAGATTTCTTGACTCTTTGCTTGACTTCTCTCCATTTTATTTTCAGCTCCTTGTGCTTGCTTCCTGGCTTCTTGTAATTCAGACTTAAGGGAGGAGACCTCTACCTTGTACTGTCCAATCTCTTCTACAAGTTTATTCACTCTCTTGTGCCTTTGTTCAAGTTGACTTGACAAGGTATCTTCCTGCTTCTTTGCTTTATTCAATTGACTTGTCATGGATATGACTTCTTCATGATGCTTCCTTTTGCTTTGATCAAGTTCCTTCTTAAGCTTGGCAAGCTCTTCATCCCTTGCTTGTACTTGAAGCTTGATGAGGTCAACCTTCTCATCTTCAGCTTCTATGATGGGTTCAGAATTTCCTTCTTCACTGATGGTCATGGTCAGTGCTCCATTTGCATGAAGGTCATGAAGTTTATCCCATATATCCTTTGCTGATGAATATTTTCCTAGATTCTTCTTTACAGAATCAGGCAGTCCATCTAAGATTGTCTTTGCTGCTTTTGAATTGTACTCCTTGGATTCTCTATCCATCTTGCTATTATCAATCACTGATTCCCAAATTTCAATCCCTTCAGACTATAAGAAATTCCTCATTTTTATTTCCCATATATAAAACCTCCCATTGAACCTTGGATCCTCAAATAGAAAGCTTTCAAGTTGATTATCTTCTTTTTTAGTAGTAGAGGGAGAAACATTTTTAGCAGGATTGGTGACTTTCTTTTTTGACCTCGCCATTTGACTGAGTATCTAAAATAACTGACTGTCTTCAATAGTAACACACAAAAAGCTTTGAGAAATACCTTGGATGCTTTTGCGTGAGACTTCACTCTGCTGGAGAAGTTGTTGCAACAAAAAACTCCTTCCTTCAGCTTCTTTGACACCTTCAAAGAGCCTGGACAAGCTCTGATACCACTGTTGGGAATTTTTTTGGTAAAATTCCAAAAATAATTACTGAACAGAGAGACAATGCTCTGTTTTAACCCAGAGAATAATACTTTGTTTTTGCATAGGATCTTAACACAGCGGAACAAAAATAATGTTTCAAGAACACAAAGTTTTACCCACACACAAAAAAACTTGTATTCATAAAACGAACAACTGCTGTTACAAAATGGATCTTCCTCACACAGAGGGATTCCCCAGAGATTATGCTGAAGAGCATCTTCCTCTAAATTAGAGGGATTCATTAGTCTATGCTGAAAAGCATATTCCTCTTGACGGATGGATTCACCAAAGACAACAGATCTTCCTCTTAATAGAGAGATTCACCGGAGACTGTGCTGAAAAGCATCTTCCTCTTTACAGAGGGATTCACCAAAAACAACAGATCTTCCTCTTAACAAAGGGATTCACCGGAGACTGTGCTGAAAAGCATATTCCTGTTTAACAGAGGGATTCACCAAGAAATTCCATCAAAAAAAATATTACTTTGCCTCCATTTTAAAAGATTTACACTGCTATGTGTAAATTTTTTATTTACATTTACTGCTGTAAAAAACAAAATCTTACATTATCCATTTCACTGCCGTGTGAAAGATTTCATGATTTGCACTAATGCGTGCTTCCCTTCCCCTCATTACATTCCGTTTCTTCAACAAAAAAAATATCTTCATGCTGCTGCATTACAAAATAAAACTTTTGTCTCCACTGGAGAGATCAACACACTGTTGTGTGGAAATTACACATACATGCTGCCGCGTGCTTCCCCTTTTGTTTCCACAACAAAAAAACTCCTCTGCACTACGTGCTCTCCCTTGGATTTCATATGCGTTCTCAAAAACAATATACACGTGCTGCTGCACATTTCACATTTTTTTCAACAACCAAAAACTACCTTACGCTGCTGCGTGGATTCCCATTTCTTCAATGAACTACACTACTATGTATATTCACTGCACGCTTCCCTCACATTACATTACACTTCATATATGCCATAACAAAAGGCATTCCAATTTTTTTAACAAACAACTACCCAAAAAAAATTACCATATTACATGCCGTGTAAAAAACAAATAAACTTAAGAACTTTACCAATAACTCTACGACCATAATAAATCCATTTACTACTTCGGCATGGTGATGAATTAATTCAGTCAGGTTTACGTATGGTTTTACCAGACATACGGAAGTCAAACAAAAATTTCACTCCACGCAAGCTCCATGCCCTGCAGCCCTGTACGTAGCTTTGACTTTGATCAATGGTGGGCAGCCATGTTTTTAATCCAACGGTTCAGAACAATATCGGATGGCCCTTTTCTACCAAACTTTACGTCCCAATGAAAAGTGGTTTTGAAAAATGTACTGCAGACGCCTGTCAAGTCTTGATTGTATCGGGGGCGTTTGAGGGAATACCAGTCCTTTAGCAAAAGCGGTCCGATGGAGGTTGGCGGTTTTCCTGAATGGTTTTACTGGAAATAAATTACGCGGCAGGTGAAATTACATTTTTAACACTCCCCTTTAATTTCAACTGCTGTACTCAGGCACTCCAATCATGTAATATCCTCTTTCTCTCTGCCTCAGGAAAATTTCCAATCTTTACATCTCAGGAAAATTTCCAATCTTTAAATCTCCAAGCTATCCTACAACCTTTTCTTCTCTGCTCTTATGGTAGATTTAATTCCATATCTCTCCCCTATAAGAAAAGTTTCATCAAAGAATGATTGTTAATATAGTTCAGCAATAATGATCAAGAATTACAGGCTCCCCCTAAGTGTATGCATCATTTTCTTTCGGCAAAGTCTTCTCAAAAGAAACTTAGATTGTCTAGAGAGCTCAAGGGAGTTTCAGACTGAATTTCTTTCCTTCTCTATACTTGTGTAACTTTCTTCTTTTACATGGGTCTAGCTTGTGTAAGAGCCCATGTTAGCTTACAATTACGTGTCATATGACCAATGTTATGACACTTGAAGCATTCTACATTGTTCATGAATAAGATTTCATGATTTCTTCTTGTAAAATTGTTTCTTGGAAGTTGTCACAAACTATAACATCTATCTCTATGAAATGTTTTATACTCTTTTTCCATATGACCAAACCCCTCACGGAAAACCATCCTTTATGATAGTTGAAACTCCTTAGACCAGTGTCCCGCCACTCTCCATGAATTTTTAAGAAAGTTGTAAATTTTTACTATCACAGCCCACAGCGACCACCTTGTGGTTTGCAGGGTATCCAATGTCCAAGCCTACAATGTTGTGAGAGGATTATAAACCGTAAATGTACCATCAGAGATATCGATCAAGAATATGCCTTGGGCCGATCTAGAGCACTCCACAATTTCGGCATTCCTTCCGATGGTATCTATGATAGTACATTTACTGTGTTATCCTCTCACACGATGATTCTTAAAACTTCCCTCGTTGTCCTGCGTTAAAAAACTTTCTACCAAAAGCATTGTGGGCTCGCACTTGTATGCTAAATACAGCTGAGTTGATCTTGTGGGAATTTCACAGGGACTCAACCTCTTCTTTGTCTTGCTCATGGAAGGGACTCAACCTCTTCTTTGTCTTCCTCATGGGAGGAGATTGCAAGAATGCCTCCATCAATGTACGAGGACTTGCAGGACTTTGAGAGGGCTTCGTTTGATTGAGTAGGCGTGGGAGATCGAGTCTACTTTAAAGCCTGGTACCGCAATAGTTATATGCAGATGTTTACGATTTCAGCCACGATACATTGGATCAGGTTTGAACAGCTGTGACTATAGTTGAAGGGTGATGGGCTTTTGCACCCAGACCTGACATGAAGGTACATTTCATTTTGTTTTAATATACAGCCCGTCGCTCTGACCGTAGACACACTGACACTATATGCATTACGTGTACATAGCCTACGTATGGTATTTCTCGTGAGTTTGTTTGATCTTCCCGCTCATGGTATTCTAAAACATTAACAAAAAATTAGAGCGTATTTGATGTCCCAGGGGAGATTGGATGTTAAGATTGGTTTAGGTTAGTTTTTATTATTTTATTTTATTTTTGTTTTGATTGCGTTAAGATGTTAAATATTTTTGTATTGAAGTTTTTTTATCATAATGGTTTTTTTGAAATCATATGAAAGATTTTTTTTGCCAACTCGTTTTGAACTAACAAAAATATTATAATATTTCTATTATAGTAGACAAGAGAGTTTCTCTTTACACAATAAAGTAGTATTGTATTTTTATTTTTAATAGAGTTAGAATTTTGAGCAACAACCAAAAGAAATTATGATTCACTGATGACTATATAACTGTAGATATAATCATTTATATTTAAATTATGAAAAAGGAAAGAAAAATACAAAACACAAGAAAAGAAGAACATGTTAAGGACAAGGAAGAGAGGTAGGAGTATCTCAAACCCTTCGTGCTTGTCTCTTAGTAATAATGTTGGTTAGAACACTAGGAGAAGTGGCCAAAGATTGGATGGTGAGATTGTAAGATCACATTCATCCTCTTTGACCACACATAATGATGTCGATCAAATTATTCTTCTTTGACCACAAATAAAGATGTGAATGGTGAGATAGAAAGCTCAATTTCGTACTACTTGACTTCACACAATGGTAGCACCTTTAGGAAGGTTGAAATTTGTTGCTCTTGTCATTATTATCATCAAAATGATTCCATAATCTTACTTATTGTTAATAATACTCCTGTTACCATGTTTATTGGAGAATAAGTAATACTTATTTGAGCTTTACATCCTACCATTCACAATTTTATTGCTACATTTTCCCTAATTACCATCATATTGGGGCATGAGGAAAAGTTTCACCTATTCCTACACATCATGCTAGTCCATATTCCAAGTGCTTTTTCTAGTTGATCCAGGTGGATATTGGTGGCCACCTGCCAAGTCCACCTGGACCCCACCATTGTTTCTCTCAGCATTTTCAATTTCCTTAATTGTAGCACAACTTACTATTTCTAGCAGTTTTTCGGGTCCTGAACTTCCGGAGCAATTTTAAGGCCCTAAACGACGCCTTTTGGGAAATCTAGGGGCAACATGGGTTCATGGACTGTTGTTGCCCTTCCCAAAGTGGTAGTGCTCATATAGATCTTTCTAACGAGCTATTGTACACGTCAAATGGAGATCGTATGCCAAAGTTACGACCCTGGGAAGTTGATGTACACGGGGCCTATAGTTTGGTTTTTCATCTTCTAGGATTAGGTTTTGGAATGTTAAGGGTTTTTCCATTGTTTCTCAACAATAAATAGGCCTCCGAGCCTAATTGTAACACATTTCAGAGGCATGTAGCCACCACATCTCTTCTCATAGATTAGCTACCATTGCCCTAGCTGGTTTATTTCCATCACTGTTTGTCAGCATATTTTAGTATTTTACATTAATAAAATAAATTATTATTTCCGTTGCATATCTGTGTTTATGGTTATCTCTGTAATTTGTTGCGTTCCTGTTTAAGTTCAGATCAATGGTATCAGAGCGGTTTGTTTTTCCTCTGTTTTTATTTGCATGTCCCCAATGAGGTCAGGATATAAGGAGTTAGGGCTTGAACTAGTCAAACCTTTGCGAGACTAGCCTCGCAAATCCTGACAGCCTCCCATGGCAGATGAGAAGAAAGACAAGGGGGTAGGAGATCCTATCAAAATCTTACTCGAAGAAGCCCTCAAGTGACAACAGAACACGATGATGGACAACTTTGCCCAGATCCTTCAGCGGCTACCCAGAAGGGATGCATCAGCTTCCAACAGCTACTCTGGAAATGCCACGCCCTTTAAGGTACAAGTTAATTTTGAAATCCCCATATTCGAGGGTCAGATAGATGTAGATGCCATAGATAAATGGTTAAATTTGCTAGAGGGTTATTTTTCGTTTCATGAATTTTCGAGTTGGGAAAAGATTGTTTTCGCTCTTCTCAAAGTAGCCCCCCACGTCAAGGATTGGTGGGAAACCTACTGCAAGCAGAAGGGTGAAACTATCGACTCACTATTTTTAGCCGCACCCACCTAGAATTCATTCCGGGATGCCATCAAGGAGCAGTACTACCCTGTCGGGAGCTATGAGGATGAATACATAAAGTGGACCATGCTGCGGCAGGGAAGGGACCAGGACGTGCCGGAGTTTACCAATCTTTTCCATACCCTTCGCACAAAGTTGGGTATCAAGGATTCAGAGCAGCATCTGATACTCGAATACCGTGGCTGCCGGCGCAAGTACATCAAGGAAGAAATAGAGTTCCTGAACATCTCCTTGCTCAGCATAACATACCGTTATGTCGTCAAGGTCGAGCAAAAGTTTAAGCAAAAGAAGCGAGACTTTGGATCTGCGAATCCAAAGCAAGGGAAAGGTGCCCCTAAACCACATAATAAAGGATATAGCCAAGGCAGGGAATCCCAAGGCAACCTGCCAAAGCTCCAAGTAAAGAACAACGTCGTGAAGCCGAAAAATGACACAGGAAAATGGTGTGAGTTCTATAAGAGCCAAAACCTGACAAGGGGAATGACAAAGGGAAGCAGATCATTGATGCGGATCCCAACGCCACTATTGCTACCACCAAGATCCAGAAATGTGAACCCAAAGATCCAGAGGAGGAGGAGCATCTCTTCCACTCCTAAATGTGGGTAAAGGGCTCCCCACTACAGTTCATTGTCGATAGCGAGAGCCAAAAGAACCTTATTTTGGTAGAAGTTGTGAAGTGGTTGGGCTTACCAACCACAATGCATCCAAAACCATACACCATCGGGTGGCTTCACTAAGGACGGGATCTTCCTGTGAGCCAGCAGTGTTGTCGTCCATACGACATCAAGCCCTTCATGGATGAGGTATTGTGTGACATTGCTCCTCTTGAAGTTTGTGATGTATTATTAAGACAACTGTACTTGTGGAAGCGACATGTTGTGTATGAATCAAGGCCCCATGCTGTTATTATTACATTGGTAAATAAGTTGTACAGGATACTAGAGGTAGCACCACCTACCGCCATCTCTTTGATTACCACAAAAAAATGTAGTAAGCTCATTTCCAAAACCAGAAAATTTGTTTTCCTGATTATATGCCCTCAAGGAAAGAAGAAAATGGTGGCCACAGCCTCTAGACAGGGCTCCTCCACACGACAACTTGATCAGGGGCTCATGTCCCAAGTGTCGAAAAATGCTCAAAATTGAAAGTACTTGTAATTGGCTCCAACCTGAAAAAACGGATAGAGCTCATCCTCCCGATTCCGGCGCCACAAACGGTTCGAAAAATGGTCACCGTATGTGGATGTTATGGCAAAAACAAAATTGCCCAATAACCCTTAATTTTTGAATTTTCAAAAAAAATTAAAAAAAGAATATTCCACAGAATATTCCTTGGAATATTCCATGGAATATTTCGTTGGGACGGACCAATCAGAAGCTGCCATGTGGCAAGCCCAGAGGCCGCCACGTGGCCCCAAGCTGACGTAAGCAAGGTTGGGCGCATATGATTAAAATTTGTTGGAGGGGTTGGGATTCAAACCCCTGACCTTCTTTGCACCATTCAAACGAATTACCGTTAGACCATGGGGGCTAGACTTGTTAGAGGGACGAAGGTTAATTCTTATAAAGTTTAAATTTGAATGGGTGGGAAAATTTGGGGGGCCAGCCCTCCCACGCCATATGACCATGCCCCTGAAACCGTGGGCCATAACCCCAAACGGCCAGCACGAAATTCGAGGATAACCATCACGTGGTCACATGCAGAATTTACGGTTAGTTAACTGCAGTTCAGTTGGCGGACTTTTTGGCGGAGCACCAAATTTGGTGGTCCTGGCATAATTGGCGGAGCTCCACTAAAGTTAGCTAGAGTCCTTTTAGGGGAAACTGGTAGTTATCATTAAATCGCATAACTTTGGCTAGGAAAGGTGGTTGTGGACGAATTGTTTTTTGGTTTTGGGTATTTTGGACGTTCTGAAGCCATTGGCATGGGTATTTCTGCCATCAAAGGTCATTTGCATAGGTTTTGGAGCTGTGAAAGTTCTAGGAGCCACTAGGGCCCAGTATTGAGAGAACTGTTTCAGGTTGCAGGTATCCATTGGAGGTGAACCAGCAACCAATCCTGAAGGATTCATGTGTTTTGAATCCAATTTTACAGTCCATTTCACCTGTAGAGACTTCTGTTCATCTGTAAATTCATTTTGAGCATTTAATTAAAACGAGGACTGACCCATTTGGGAGCCTTGGACCTAGCAGACGTAGCCCAGGAGGGGTGAACTGCTTCATCAACTTCTTTTGCATCTATGGTTGATTTATTTTGCAGAACAAATTCGTTTTAATGTGTTAAATAGTAAAAGGAAATAATTCTGCTATTCTTGAATGGATCATGAACAGCTGAAAATTTCATTTGTTTCTTTACTGCAAGACATGGGAATCTTTTAAACATGTTTACTACTAAATTGAATACCTTGCAAACCTTTTTCAAGTAGTTTCAAATTCAGATCACCCTTGCGTAAACATACATTATTAGTTGCATTCAAATAAAAGATAGAAATAGATACATTCGCGCATCAATTTATCATTATAATGTAAACCCAAAAATTAACATATCATAATCAGATGCAATAATCATAGACAGAAAACACAGTGATTCCAAAATACTTCTCTTTTTTAATGAGTCAAGTTCCCAGTACAGACTCTATCCACCCTATGCACACACCTGCGGGGGTCTGCGCACTCAACTCTGGACTTCCCCCCTAGGCCTCTGCACACTCAACTGCAGAGCCTCTTCCTACACTAAGACTCTCGCTCTTAGCTCACCCAAACTTACCAATGACTCATGACCTCTAACTTACTTACTGTTATTCTCTTCTTAGATCTTCTAATACTTCCCTTTTTATACAATCTCCAAAACTGACACAATTTATCTAGACTAAGGATGGAAAACCCTTTTAACTTTAGACATCTCTACTCTCCGCAACCAAACAATGTAGAGACTTTACTTTTCTTTACACAAAATTCGGGCCTTCTGCCCAAAACTTGGGTGTTTAACCCCAACATTGACCCCTAGGGGAGCTATTCCCAACACTCATCTTTTCATGAAAGAAATATTCAGATTGCGTTGCATACCCAAGAAGATCATCTGAGATCAGGATGCCAAGTTCACTTCCAATTTTTTGAAGGTATTGTTTGTTTTTTTGGAACCGGTTTAAATTTTAGTACAACATAGCAACCTCATACAAATGGTAAAAATGAAAGAATGAACAAAATTTTAAAGGACATGGTGAGGATGTATGTCATGCATTAGCCAAAGAAGTGGGAGGAGTTCCTACCATTGGTTGAATTTTCATATAATAATGGGTACTACAAGTCACTAAAGATGATCCCTTGCAATGGATTGTATGGTAGGAAATGCAACACTTCCATTAGTTGGGATGACCTAGTGAATGAAGTGGTTCTTTGACCTGACATGCTAACAGAAATAGAATAATAAGTAATTAATATCAAGAAATGATTGAAAGAATCCAAGGATAGGAAAAATATTTACGCAAACCAGAAGATAATTTGCAAAGAATTCCAAGTGAGAGATCATGTGTATCTCTGCATCAGACTAAGAAAGAGTTAAATGAGAGTGGGATCTTGTACTAAGTTAGCACTCAAAATTTGTGGACCAATTCAAAATTTGGAAAGGCCTAGACTAGTAGCTTACAGACTGGCCTTACAACCCACCATGAAAGCACATGATGTATTGCACATTTCTTTTCTTAAAAAGTGTGTACATGACACTAATCATGTCGTTGATTATTCTATGATGTAGGTGGAACCTGAGATATAATTCCAACCAAAACCACTATGAATCCTGGACCGAAGAAAAACCATGCTCAAGAATGGAGTAATAGAGAAATTCAAGGTGAAATGGAAGAAATTTCTACTAGATGAAGCAACCTCAGAGATTGCATATCAAATAAGGGTACTTTACCCATTTTTGTTTAATAAATAATGGATTTAAGAGTTATGATTATAAAGCTCAGATTTTGTGTTTTCTTGCATTCTATATACAAAATGTTGAGGATGGTGTTCATTTAAGCGGGAGGGGTTTATAATAGCTATTGGAAGTTTTTTATTATCATTGATGTCAAAGTTCAGCCATTGATGTTAAGTGATGTCAATTTCAAGGGGAGACTTCTGAGTTTAATAACATTGTGCTCAGTGTATGATGTTATTAATGTCTTGGTTGCTAACTGAGGGTTGGATGTGTATCTTAGTATCTTATATTTTAAGGAATTTTGTCTACATATACCTTATTAAAAATACCATGAAAAGTGCTTGGTTAGATAGCTCTATAAAATAGCTTTCATTTGATATATGACACTTGGTCAAATTCCTAAGGAATTTGGAGACAAACCCTTTTGAAGTGAAGACAGTGTTAGCATGCAAATATGGTTTCAATGCATCCAGTCATCTAGGGTCTAGGATAGAAAAGGTACTCTTACTCAAGAGGAAGGCTAGATGAGTGGATTAGAGAAATTAATATGAGCCTTTCAATACTATTTGAGAATTCAAGGTGTGGGAGGCTTAATGATGAGCCTTGGTATTGCAACAAGAATGTTGCAACTCCCAAGGCTACCGACTTTAATTATCAACCCGGGGTTCGTATAAACTTAAGAGTTGTTGGCACTATATGTGTGGCATACAATGTGTCCTTCCTTTTCTTTCATTATGTAATGGAGTGCATGTGCTGAAGTCAAATCCTAAACTAATTGCATAAAATGAAATGTTCGAAATGGAACCATAACCTATTGCAAGAAAGAAAGTACAAGGAAAGAGATGGAAATTCAATGCTAAATCACACCATTTCCTAATTAACTACTAAGAAACTATGCTTTGCAATAATGCTAAATTATCATGAACCAAATGCTATTATCTAAGCACAAAATTAAGAAGCATCAAACATCACTAATGTGCAAGTAAAGGGACCAAAATAAATATGTTTTTGTCTTTTTGTTTTTTCATGCAAAATCAAGTATGCAAACTAATTTTTTTTGGTGATGTGGCAAGAGAATTAAGGATGTTGGAGGTTGGATGGAAGGGTTAGGAGATGTTTGGATGGTGTGGGAGACCCTTGGGAGTCTTTTGATGACTTCCTAGAGGCTTTCCATCAATTTTGCCTCAAAATAGGCCATTTCAAGAAGACCTATAGGATGTACTAGAAACCTACAGGATGATCCTGTAGGAATTACATTGAACCTACAGGATATAGCTGAGAGAAAAATGTGAGGTGTTGGAGGTGATGGGAGGCCTAGGAAATGTGTGTTATGGGTGGAATGGAGTGGGAAAATTCCTAAGATCACTCAAAACTCAAAACCAAAGTCAGGAGATGGATAGATTCTCTCAAAAAGCTTGGAGAAGTTTCCTTGTGAAATGATGAAATTGGTGAGGGTTAATGACCAAAAAAATCAAATTAAAATTGGATGGGACAAATTTTGTTATTAACTAGGATTTCATAGGTCCCTATTCCAAGTGGAATCACTCAAAAACACCTATGTTAACCCGTGCAAAAAAAATAAAAAACATTACTAGTCGAAAATCTAGAAATTTGAGAACTAGTGAGCTAGTAAATCTAAGAAATGCCTAACCCAATCAAGTGCAAATGCATTGGGGTAATTTTTGTTATGAACTAGAATTTTTTTGTGATCTAATGCAAGTGGGATCAATTTGATTGAATCTCATTAGGATTCTCTAAAAAATAGCATAAATTTATTGTTCTTTGCTAAAAAGGAGGTCCAACAATCTAGATTTGGGAATAAGAAGACTAATCCAAGAAACTCAATGATTATTATGAACTTCCAAATATTTTACAAGAATGAAATAATTCTTGTGATCCTGCAAAACAACTTATATCAACCATTTAAGTCTATCCTACAACAAGAAACCATTAATTTTAAATGCAGAAATAGAAAGAAATAAAAACAAGAGATGCACGTGAATAAGCAATGAAAAGAAGGAAAGAAGATGATACAAAAGGGCTCTGAGGTTCTTGGGATGGTCAAGCCCAAGGAAAATTGGAGACCTATGTAGGAGAACAACATTTATAACTTGAACATGACACCAATATTCATTATTTTCATCAGTAGAATTACATCCCTGCAAGAAAATACAATGGAGCTGCAAGAATTCAAGCTCTCTCCACAATAACACTAATGAAAAATATATATGTAGACGAAAATTCGACTTGGTACTTATACAAAATTATTAGGAATAATTCCCCATGAATGGAGGAAGCTTTACCCACCAAAATCCCTTGATTAGTGGATCTAGTCCCCAATACTAGCAATTCGCATTAAATGGCAGGGAACACATTTCTAGATTTTCTCAATCATTCCCTAGAGGCAAAATCAACTTGGTACTTATAGAAAATTATTAAGAATCATTCCCCATGGATGGAAGAAGCTTTGCCCACCAAAATCCCTTGATTAGTGGATTTTCTCCTTTGATTGGTGGATCTTCTCCCTCGATTAGTGGAACACATTCCTAGATTTTCTCAATCATTGGAGTTCCAAAATTTGTGCCATAATTCCATAATATCTTGTTGACTTATTATTTATTATTGATACTCTAGTAGTAGGGAATAAGTCCCTAAATTATCTCCTCCTCCAACTCTTCATAATCTGCCCAATATTCTCATAATATTCTACAAAAAATAAATAATATTAAGCACAAATATTCAATTACTCATAAACCTTCCTAATGAAAATATTAAAGTTAAAAATAAATTATCTAATGCAAAAAGAGAGGTTTAATGTGCTAAAGGATGGTCATAGGCCTTAATTTATGTTTTAAATTAGAGGCATGGGCCTTAATTTATGTATAGTTTACAGGCCCATCATACCCCCTTCTAAAAGTGTTGCTCATCCTCTAAGCAACTTAGTAACCTCATTGTGCCTCATCCATGGCCCTCATGGCCTCTCTCTTGTTCATTAAGAATCTTGGTTGTAAGCTCTGCAAGGAAAAGCCCAAAAACATATTTGTTCAAAGAAAAACCATTGTTTCTTGAGACCATTAGTTTTCTTTCTTACCCTTATTCAATATGAGTTCTGGAATATTTTTTTAGTTTGGAAAGGTCTTCCACACCCTTATCAACCATCTGCTACCTTGTTCTGCCATTTAGACACCTCTAACACCTTCAAAATGCATTTAGATGAGAACTAGGACATCTTGTAGTAATTCCTGTCAAAACTACAGGAAACCCTGTTAAAACTACATGAAACTAGTTTTGAGCATAAATGATAAACTGAGGTCAGGGCAGGCCCTCAACTTGACTCCCATGCATTTCTCCCATTTTTAGGCCCTGGACAAAAGCTAGAAGGATATTGTAGACCTCTTGGAACACCTCTTTTCATAACTACAGTTTGAGTTCTATTTTGATGGTGAATGCCTTATTTCTTTTTGTTGCCTTCTTCTTCTCTTTTGTGGCCTAGGTGATTGCCTAATGGCCTTGGAGTTCTCTATTTTGATTAGGTCTCTATTAGGCACTGCCATTTTGGGTTTTAAACAAATTATTCCTTTCTTCCTTCTTGTAGCATAATTCTATCTTCTTGTAGTAGTCATTCCTTCTTCCTTCAGAGTCTTCTAACTGTATGGAAGTGATGAGAAACGATGAAGACGGATTGGAAGATGATGCTAGGGCTCAAAGGGAGTAATGTAGGTTTGTGAAAATGGAGAGGATGCTCTTGTTTGTTTTTTTAAGAATGAAATGGGATGGATGAATGGTGAATAGATAGTAAATATGAAGTGTTTGGAGGGCTTGGAGAGTTGTGGTGACTTTGGCCTTTGCAACAATTTCTTCTTTTAATTGTTGTCCTCATTCCTTGAAATCATCACCCTTCATAATTTGACTTTTCAATATTGCATGAGTGAAGGAGTGAGCTATGATTAACTAGTTAAAGGTGATTGAGACTGTTGATGCATCCTTAGCTTATAAAACCTCATTTCTCCTGCATTAACAACAAATTTCTAACTATAATATGCTCAAGAGAAGAGGTCAAGAATATTGCATACGTGCACCTACTTGATGGTTTTTGGAGAGACATGCATGCTACTACTGAGTTGATGTTGATGTGTAGGTGTTGGATGGCGATGTTGATGATCCTGATGTTGCTGCTAATCTTTGGAGGAGCTTCTTTGACCTCTGGATCTCCTTTAACACTGCTCACTGCCAATCTTGTAGGTGTTGTTTTGTATCCTGTAGGTTTACAGGATGACTCATTTTATCCATATTTCCCAAACAGTAGACTGGATTGAGCTGAAACTTTTTGAGCATGTTTCCATCATCATTATGCACCTCCCCATAGAAAAATTTTGGTCAATGGATGCACGGATCTCAAGAAAAACTAAAAACGGTTGAAGGTGATGGAGGCCAATTTCCTGGAAACCATGCACTGTAATTTGTTGAAATTGCTTGGGTATGGTACCACCATCCATATACATCTCCCCGTGAAACAACTTTTTAAATGGATGCACAGATATTGAGAAAATAGAAAAATGGCTGAAGTTGATGGAGGCCAATTTCTTGGAAACATTGCATTGGAATTTTTTGAAATTGCTTGAGCATGTTACCATCATCGATATGCATCTCCCCCTGAAACAGCTTAGCAAATGGATTCATGGTTTTCAAGTTATGGCAAAAACAAATTTATGCTCTATGTATTTTTGTATCCTCTAGTAAAACAGAGCATCGTGTAGTTTTTTAGGACAACAAGGAAAATGAGTGGTAGAAGATTGAGAATGATGGATGGATGGTGAAAATAGATGAGGGTGATGGATTGGCATGGCCTTGGCCTTGTTGGAGCATTTGAGCGAATTAGGAGAAATTCAAAATTTGACATCTTTTGATTAGGCTTGACCAAATTTCCTTTTGGTACCAACTTGTTCTTGTTGCTTGCAAATGTTGGAGAGTACATGCATGAATGGAGCAAGGATTCTTTTATTTTTTCTCTTTTTTTTCTTCTAGGCCTACTAGCCGCCTCAATGAGTTTTGCAACTAGTAGATCTGCCTAGGTGCCTCAAAGGAGGTTTTCACCTAGGATCTTCCTTTTTCTCTTTTTTTTTTCTTTTTTTTCAACCCATTGACCACCTCATGGAGGTTTTCAATATATGAGTCAATATGAGGTGTTTTCAATATATGAGTCAATCTGAGGTGCCTCCAATGAGATTTTCACCTTAGATTTTTTTTTTCTCATCTTATTTTTCAATTTATTTTTTTACCCTACCCTATCCTACTTAAAAACAAAATCACTTTCAAGTATAATAATACTTCCAATGGAGCCATGTGCACATCAAGATGATAGGAAAAATGATGTGGAGGCTTGAAATGTATGTGTTGACATGTACCTAGATTTCAGAGACCAGATGATTTGACTTTGAAAGGATCAAGCATAGTTGAGGAAGAAAGTGATGCTACAACTTAGTGACTGTCTAGAACCATATTTCAATATAGTTGTGATGTCCTTGGTCCTTTTGCTGATCTAAAAATTCTTCATATCTTCTTCTACCATGACCTTCAAATCTTCCTCTTCTTGATGATTGTTCTCTTGAATACATGGAGGATTTGATGGTAACCATGTGGGAGTTCTCTCGATCTCTGATTTTGATGTCTGCTCTTCATCAATCACAACCCATGGTTCTGTGGTCTTCTTATTTGAATCTTCTTATTTTGGATGTGGTCCTTCAATGATATCAATATGATCTATTTTTTGCAATACTATTTCTAAGCTATGGTGAATACCATTGATCTCAAGAGGAGATGTTTGGAAGTGGTGTACCTCAGCATTATAAGTGAGCTAATATACTTCAATGTGTGGGTTTGGGAATGGTGGTATAGGTAATTGAGTGGGAGTGTATATTTAAGATCGATGTGGATGGGTTTGTGGTTGTGGTGGAGGTGAATGGTAAGAATAACATGGAGTTTGGTATGGAGGATATTGAGGAAAATACTGAGGATATTGTGAATGGATCTCATAAGTTCCTTGCCAACCTTGTTGCCAAGATTGGTTTTGGGGTTGAGATGGCCAATGTTTCCAAGGAAAGGGTGTGTTCCAATTACTTTGAGGTGGATGTGCATAAGCTTGAAATTGTGAATTAGGATCTTGCATCATATGAGGCTGAATAGGTTTCCATAGTCCTCTTAGAGCTACAAAACATTGTTGCATTGGCAATTGACTTGCTCCATTGTCCTCTTGGTGAACTTCCTTCAACCTTGGTAATAAGAAGCAACATTTAACATCATGTGATTCTGCATAGACAATACAAACATCTTCTTTTTTCTCATTTTGCATTCTTAACATTTCTACTTGTTTGGTTAGATTGCTAAGAATTTATGTTTTAAAGTCATCAAACAAATTTCCAAGTTTAGCTTGACTTACCAATCTTGATGTTGATTTACCTACTCTTGCTTTTCCTCTTGATATGTGTTGGCATGTTTCACAAATTTCCTCAAATGATAATTGATATACATCACCTCTACTTATGAGATTAAGGAGACCAATCCACTCATCCCTAATTGTTTTAAGTAAGAGGGTTTTTAGTGTGTCGGATCCTAAATGATGTAGTTTTTCCCTCTTAAGATTATACATGAACCTCTCTATTAGATCCTCTAGACTCTCATCTTCTGTTTAATTCATTCTAAAGATTTCTTCTTTAAGATCATGATCTTTATATTTTTCTATAAATATCTTTTGCATATCATTCCATGATCTTATTGAATTAGTCCCTAAACTCATGAACCATTTAAGAGTGCTATCTTTCAATGTTGCAGGAAAAAATCTTAGTTTTTGAGTTTTTAATAAGTAACCATAAGATCTACAAACAATTTTAAATTCAAAGAGAAAGGTTCTCGGATCCTCTGACCTTAGACCATGAAATTTTGGAAGAAAAGATGGATGGATGTTCTTCATGTGCATGCTACCATCGATATCTTGAATGAGAAATCCGAGAGGATCTTCCTCATTGTCATCATCTCCATCCATTTCTTCTACATTATTTGCCATCTATTCTTCTTGTGCCTACAAAAGTGGATGGTGATGTGGCTCTTACTGCACCATGTGATCAAATGGGGGGGTGGGTTGGTGTTGGAGAATTTTGTTTTTGTTTTTATGATTGAATGAAAAATATAATGCAATGCAATTTTCTACTTTTGAAATTAAATATGCCTAATGAATTTTATTTTTTATTTTTATTTTTTTTGCAAAAATTAAAAAGAAATAAATCAAGTAGGGAAGAAAACAATGCATACTTTGACACCTCCCTCACAATGGCGCCAAAATGTGATGATCCTTGGTATTGCAACAAGAATGATGCAACTCCCAAGGCTACTGACTTTAATTATCAACCCAAGGTTCGTACAAACTTAAGAGGTGTCGGCACTATATGTGTAGCATACAATGTGTCCTTCCTTTGTTGTCATGATGTAATGGAATAAATTTACTGAAGTCAAATCCTAAACTAATTGCAAAAAATGAAATGTTTGAAATGGAACCTTAACCTATTGCAAGAAAGAAAGTACAAGTAAAAGGGACGGAAATTCAATTCTAAATCACACCATTTCCTAATTAACTGCCAAGAAACTATGCTTTGAAATAATGATAAATTATCATGAACCAAATGCTACTATCTAAGCATGGAAGTAAGAAGCATCAAACATCTCTAATGTGCAAGTAAAGGGACTGAAATAAATATGTTTTTGTCTTTTTGTTTTTTCATGCAAAATCAAGTATGCAAACTAATTTCCTTTGGTGATGTGGCAAGTGAATTAAGGATGTTGGAGGTTGTATGGAAGGGTTATGATATGGTTGAATGGTGTGGGAGACCCTTGGGAGGCTTTTGGTGACTTCCTAGAGTTTTTCATCAATTCAGCCTCAAAACAGGCCATTTCAGGAAAACCTACAGGATGTACTAGAAACCTATAGGATGATCCTGTAGGAATTACAGTGAACCTACAGGATACAACTGAGAGAAAAAGGTGAGGTGTTGGAGGTGATGAGAGGCCTAGGAAAGGTGTGTGATGGGTGGAATGGAGTGGGAAAATTCCTAGGATCACTCAGAACTGAAAACCAAAGTCAAGAGATGGATGGATTCGTTCAAAAAACTTGGAGAAGTTCCCTTGTGAAATGATGAAAATGGTGATGGTTTAATGACCAAAAAAATCAAATCCAAATCGGATGGGACAAATTTTTTTATTAACTAGGATGTCTTAGATATCTCTTCCAAGTGGAATCACTCAAAAATACCTATGTTAACCCATGCGAAAAAAATAAAAAACATTACTAGTCGCAAATCTAGAAATTTGAGAACTAGTGAGCTAGTAAATCTAAGAAATTCCTAACCAAATCAAGTGAAAATGAAATGGGGAAATTTTTTTATGAACTAGAATGTTTTTCTGATCTAATGCAACTAGAATCAATTCTATTGAAGCTCATTATGATTCTCTAAAAAATAGCATAAATTTACTATTCTTTGCTAAAAAAGGAGGTCCAACAATCTAGATTTGGGAATAAGAAGACTAATCCAAGCAACTAAATGATTATTATGAACTTCCAAAGATTTTAAAATGATGAAATAATGCTTGTGATCCTGCAAAAGAACTTACATCAACCATTTAACTCAATCCTTCAACAAGAAATCATTAATTCTAAATGTAGAAATAGAAAGAAATAAAAACAAGAGATGCATGTGAATGAGCAATGAAAAGAAGGAAAGAAAATGATACAAAAGGGCTCTAAGGTTCCTGGGATGGCCAAGCCCAAGGAAACTCAGAGACCTATGGAGGAGAACAAGATTTAGAAGCTGAACATGACACCAATCTTCATTATTTTCATCAATAGAATTACATCCTTGCAAGAAATTACAATGGAGTTGCAAGAATACAAGCTCTCTCCATAATAACACTAATGAAAAATATATATGTAGAGGTAAATTCGACTTGGTACTTATACAAAATGATTAGGAATCATTCCCCATGAGTGGAGGTAGCTTTCCCCACCAAAATCCCTTGATTAATGGATCTAGTCCCCAATACTAGGAATGTGCATTAAATGGTAGGGAACACATTCCTAGATTTTCTCAATCATTCCCTAGAGGAAAATTAGACTTGGTACTTATACAAAATGATTAAGAATCATTCCCCATGGATGAAGGAAGCTTTCCCCATTGAAATCCCTTGATTAGTGGATATGTTCCCTTGATTGGTGGATCTGCTCCCTTGATTAATGGAACACATTCCTAGATTTTCTCAATCATTGGAGTTCCACAATTTGTGTCATAATTCCATAATATCTTGTTGAATTATTATTTATTATTGATCCTCCAGTAGTAGGGAACAGGTCCCTAAATTATCTCCTCCTCCAACTCTTCATAATTTGCCCAATATTCTCATAATATTCCACAAAAAATAAATAATATTAGGCACAAATATTCAATTATTCATAAACCTTCCTAATGAAAATATTAAAGTTAAAAATAAATAATCTAATGCAAAAAGAGAGGTTTAATGTGTTGAAGGATGGTCATAGGCCTTAATTTATGTTTTAAATTAAAGGCATCGGCCTTAATTTTTTGTCTAATTTAGAGGCCCATCACTCAACATGCAAAGAATGGCAGAAATGACCATATCTCGTATTTTCCAGCACTCAAAAATAGGTCGACCCCAACAAGACATGAGAGAACACATGAAACCAAATGGATTATAGGTGTTATTTATGTAATAAGTAGGTTCATGACATGGTAGCAAGAGGATAATACATTTGGGATCTAGGTGACATCAGGAGGTAGTGATGTAGCACAAAAGATGATGTTGCACTCTAAAGTCACGACCCATGAAATTTGGTGGAAAGTTGATGTGGAAGTTACATGGTAGATGAGGTGATAGGCTTCAAATTCATGCCAAGAAGCTAGTTTGATAAGGTTTTGTAGTGTTAAAGAATTTTGGCATATGGAGGAAAAAGGTCATCCAGGCATCTAGAGGTCAAGAAAAGCAAGTGTTTAGTAGAGGTAAATAGGACCAAATTTCAAAAAATGAGATCAGGACCCAACATAGACCACAAGATTTAACAGAGTAATTTGGCCATCCATAAAACTAGTGACGTAGTCTCGTAGTGAAGGGGAAAAGGCATCGAATGTCGTATCTCTTAGATCTGGGACTTAGCATGGAGATGTTATCCACCTACCTAACCATCCATGAATAGAAACCAAATACTAAATCACATGAGAGAAAGTTATATAACATGTAGATGAAAAATATTAGATGTTAAAGTTTAGCCCTCAGTCCAACATAAATTCATATGGAGAAAAGAACCAAAATAAAAGGAGGTTAAGCACTCCAACACCATTGATGAATTCAAAGGTGGATAAGGCGTTTTTTGCTAACACAATCAAGCAAGAATTTCAATTGGTAAAACCATGGACCTATACCCATGGAAAAGGGAGAATCTAAGCCATAAACACAAAAAAAAATGTAGATGTTGTTGATGGAGTGGCGAAGAAGGAAAAAGATTAACAAAAAGATCAGCGGGCAAAGGGTACAAATGTAGTAATATATCAGTGAATGTGTGAAAAGAGTTATGTGGGTGATATAGACAATGCATGTGTCAGAAATTGTAATTGTTGGTATGAGAACAAGAGTGAAGAAAGGAGAGATATGAAAAATTAAACAACACTAATTGGGGTCAGTGTTCTTGGTAGGTGAGTCCCTACTAAACATAGGGGATTGGTGTCTCGAGTGGGTCGAAGCCTGCAAAATTAGAAAGGGGATAGGTAAATCCAACAAGTGGGTGCTTGCAAATTTTATAACTATAGGTGGGTGCTTATAACAATCGTTTAAAGAAAAGAATAACTATTTTTGGTTTCCTCCCTTCAGGGGTTTCCATGTTAAATCTTTGGTGTTATATGTGTTCAATTAATTATGTGATGATTTTCAATTTATTCCATAAACATATAAGAAATTTGAATTGATGTGAAATTTTATTTTGGGGAAAAAAAAATATTGGTTCCCCCTACCCTTGCACCCCTAGTGTACTCAATAATTGGTATCATTACTTGGTTCCTTTAGTAACAACCTGATCACTGGAAGGAATATATTACACAAAATGGAAAGTTGGGGAGATTTTTTCTCAATCAAACATACACTATTTAATGGGACAAAATTTAACTATTGGAAAATTAGAATGAAGACGTATTTGATGTCACTTGGTATGGACATTTGGAAAATTCTAGTGAATGGATATTAGAACCAAGCAACTCCTCTAACTGATGAGGATGGTGAGAAAAGTTATGAAAACAATGATAAGGATATGAATGCAATCTTGGGATGACTTGGACCATTAGATTTTTTCAAAGTAATTCAATATGAGACAACAAAGGAAATGTGAGATAAACTTGTAAACTATTATGAGGGGGACACCAAAGTAAAAAATGCAAAACTGCAGACCAACATGATACAATAAGTAAACCTGAAAATGAATGAGGATGATAGCATAGGTGGTTTCTTTATCATAATGTATGAGATTTTAAACACAATGAAAGGACTAGGTGATAAATTTAATGATTTTACAATGGTCCAAAAAGTGTTGAGATCACTTACTCCTAGATTTGATGCCAAAGTATCGGTAATAGAAAAATGCATGAATTAGATCAACTAACCATGGAGAAGCTTCATGGAATACTTATAGCCTATGAGATGATAATAAAGAAGGATCAATTATAACTCATAGAAGTTGCTTTTAAGGTATCAATCAAGTCAACACATATTAAGACCAAGACTAGTCCAATCACATTTTATACAAAGAGGAAGAAAATTTCATCAGAATGCTAGAAAAGGAAACTAGAAAATATAAAGGTATGTTACCATTCAAATGTTTTCAATGTGGTAGAATAGGGAAATTTTCTTCCAAATGTCCTTATAAAGGAAATAATAATATTGGAAAGGAAGAAAAAGGAAATTAAACATCTAAGAAAAATATTAAGAAGATTTTTTTTGAAAGGAAGAGTTTTTATTCACAATAAGAAAGTCATAGTTCATTAGAAGATGAAGTAGATTATGAATCTAACACAAAACAAGCTTCTTATGGCACTTTGATATTCAAATGTTTGGTCTGGATAAAACTGATTTAGCAGAATGTAAATAAATTTTTGAAATGGAAATTAAACATCTAGGTGCATTAGAGGAAATATATAGGGTTAGAAGAATAAAAAAAAACCACAAAGAAGAGATCCAAGATTACAAAAAAGGAGAATAATTCAATTGAAGAAAAAATTCTTTTAAGAGTCCAATTAGAAGAAGCCAAATGAGTGGAGGAAGTTTTAATGAAGTGGTTACAAGAAAAGGAGAGATATTCTCATAAATTGGAATAAGAAATTATGTATTTGAGAAAAGAACTCAATAAGACTAAGACACGGTTGAATTAGAACCTAAAATTCATGAAGGGATCAAAAAACCGAGACAAGATTATCAACACTCAACAATCTCTATCAATTAAAAGAAGACTCGGGTATAAGGAAACACCTGAACAATTCAAAGAAGTTTCAAGTACCAAAGCATCAAAATATGAGGATTCAAAGAGATATGTTAATTCTCTTATAGGAATAAGTAGTCATCCCAACGAACTCAGTAGAGGAAGCGATGATAAACAGAAATAGAATCAGCCAAGTCACACAAGTAACAAAGGAGTTAGGATGTAATAGAGGCTAGAATTTCATCATATCAACAACCAAGGATGTATCATGTCAAAAGGAATCTTCATTCCTAGGTATCTAAATATTTTATATGGTCATTGCTTTATCTGTTATAATTTTGGTTAGAAGATGAAGGATTTAAATATATGCAAAAATTACCTACAAATGAATTCTTAAAAATAGAAAATATACAATGGCGAGAACAAAAAATATATACAATGATTTTTCTCTTGGAACCTAAAACCAGCAGACCAGATTTATTTTTCATTATATTCATTTCAATGTTACAATACATTATATACATGTTGAATAATTCATAAACCCCCAATCCATTAACCCTAGATTATAACAACCATATTTCCTTTGACCAGGTCTACAAAATATCATGGGAAAAACCATCATGCCCAAAACCATGCCCAAAAAATCATGTGCAAAACCATGGGTAGGTTTTCCTACCATCCTTGGGTTTGTCCCCATCCTTGGGTCCACCTAAAAAAAAAATTCAGGGTGTTGCCCCAAATCCCATGCATGAGGGCTTCCACCCCCTTTAAACCCCCCGACGGGGGGAGTGACCACACTGTTGCGCCCAATGCAACATAATAGCCCCCGATTCTACTCGTGCAAATAATATAACACATACTCAACATTCTCCCACTTGTTGTTTTCTTTACACATAGTCATCGGTCAGGGGAGGAAACCACCCTGCTTTTTCTAGCATAACGTAATAGCCCATGATTCTACTCGTGCAAATAATATAACACATACCCAACATTTTCCCACTTGTTGTTTTATTTACACACAAGGGGTCACAGGAGGATGAAATCATCGATCTAGGGTCACAACGCCCATTATTTATCTACACCAAGAAAACTTCTTAGTGCTCACATGCTTTGTTAACGCATTTGCAACATTGTTCAAAGTTTCCACCTTTACCAACAATACCTTTTTTAATTTAACCATATCCATCACAAAGTGATACTAAACATTAAGATGTGTTTTCTTCGAATGAAAAGCAGATTTCTTTGCCAACAAGATTGCACTTTGGTTGTCACAATCTATCCTTACAATTTGTTGTATCAAACACATAATTGAACACATTCTTTGCAACAAAACTACTTCCTTTCTTACATAAGTGGTTGTCATGTATTCAAGATTTGTAGTTGAAAGTGCCAGTACAAACTATCTCTTGCTCATCCAACTAACTGCTCCTCCAAATAGGTGAAACACATACCCACTTACATATATTCTCTAATCTAGATCCCCAACCCCATTTGCATCAACACAGCCACATATTTCCAACACTCTGTCTAATCCTAGTCTTCCTTGGTAGCACAAACTATAATCACTAGCACCATGCATAAACCTGAAAACCATCTTTACTATCATTCAATGCTCCTTCCCTATTTTTGACATAAACCTGATCAATACTCTCACTACATGTACAATGTCTATTTTGGTAAAAACATTCCATACATCAAAATTCAAACTGCACTTGCATATGGAACGTAAGACATGTCCTCTGCCCCTTCTTGTGTCTTGGGACACTGTTCTATAGATAAATTTACACCTACAAGAATACGAACCTTCACCAGTTTTCTATCCCACACATTAAACCTCTACAATATTGTCTCAACATACTTCCTCTAGTTTAATTAGATCTTCCTCTTTGCTTGATATTGTTTAATTTCCATGCTCAAAATGAAGTTTACAGCACCAAGATCCTTCAAGTTGAATTTAGAGGATAATTTTGTCTTCACATCCTAGATAATTTCTCTATCATTTCCAATCAATTACGTATTACCCAAATATAAGACCAAATAAGCAACATGATGAAAAATTAATTTAAAGTGCACATAAAGATATGCTTTTGTCCTTTTGAAGAAAAGTTCCTATATATATGTACCAAATTTTTTATACCACATCCTTAGTAATTGCTCTTACCCATACAAAGACTTCCTTAACCTACATACTAGTTCTTTCTAACCCTTCACTGCAAAACCTTCTAGTTTCTTCATGCATATCTCTTCTTCTATATCCCCGTGTAGGAATGATGTCTTCACATCCATATATTCTACCTCAAAACTAAAAGAAACAACAACAAATAAAAGTAATCTAATAGAAGCTAACTTGGAAACAAGAGAAAAAATATCACCAAAATCAATTCTCGATGCTTTTTTACTACCAACTGAGCTTTTCATTTATTCATTTTTCCTTCTTCATTCATGTTCTTCTTAAAGACCCATTTGTTTCCAATTGGTTTCCTTCCATCCAACAACTATATTAGATCCCAATCTTCATTTTTGTCCAAAATTGTCATTTCTTCAACCATGGCTTTCTTCTAGTTTTTTCCATCCTTTAAATTCACCGCCTCCCTAACAATTCTAAGATCATCATCAATAACATATAAAGAAAACTTTGAACATAAATTAGATGGACTATACCTCTCTTGTTTCTTCTTTCCTGAACTGATCTCCTTAAAATTGGAGTGTGTGGTTCTTCTTCTTATGATTCATGTTCTTCTAAGGAGTCTAATTCTTCACCCTTCATATCAAACTATATCTTCTTTGGTTCCTTTTCCCTTGGTTTCAATTCTTGTTTCATGACATACTTCGCTTCTCTAATACCACATCTCAACAATACACAACCTTTTCGTTTCTAGTTTCCAAAGTTTGTAGCCTTTTAAACCATATTTACACCCAATAAAGATGCACCTTTCATATTTACTGTCCAACTTGGTTCGTTTATCTTTTAGAACATGTAAATATGCATGGCAGCCAAATACCCTGAGATGTGTGAGAGAGGGTTTCTTACCATTCCATACCTCATGTGGAACCTTATCCTCCAACGTTGATGAAGGTGATTTATTAAATATGTGACATGCAATATCTACTATCTTTACCCAAAATTCCTACCCTAATCTAGCACCACTAACCATGCTTCTTTCCTTGTCAATCAACATCCTATTCATTCTTTCTTGAACTCCAATTTGCTAAGGTTTGTATGGAGTAGTATTATGCCATGCTATACCACACTTCTTATAAAACTCTCTAAATTCCTTCTTATAGAACTCTCCACCATTATTTGTCCTCGATGCCTTAATCGTCTTGATCACTGTCTTAATTTCCACCATAGCCTTAAATTATTTAAACCTGTCAAATAATTCAGGTTTCTTCCTAAGGAAATATATCCATGTATTGCTTGATAAGTCATCTATAAATGAGACATAGTACACAAATTGACCCAATGACGGAACCGACACAGATCCAAACACATCACTATGCACAAGCCTAATATTCCTTCTTCCCTCTTAACACTAGAGGGAAAACTTCCCTGATTAAGCTTCCCATATACCTAATGTTCACAGAAATCAAAATCCAGAGAGAAATTAGACATACCTTATACCATACCATTACCATGAAATTTATGAAGGCCCTTCTCTTCAATGTGTCCCAGTCTTTGATGCCATAGCATAGTTGTTTCACCAAAGACTATAAGATTTTATGCTCTAGTTTTAGGAACAACAAAATTGTTGCACCCATCAATAATAGTACTTCCCAGAAGCTTGTATAGAGTTATGATCTGAACTCTCTACATCAACACCAATTCTCCTCAAACCATCTTGTAGGTGTCTTTCTTGAACAAAAATTAGATTTCTAGCCAATCTCGGAATGTGCAGAACACTTGGAAGTGCTCTGATCCTTCCACCTATCATATTTATCTTGAATTTTTCTCATCTTATGATTCTGGTCTTGTTAGAGCCTAAATCTACCTCAGGCTGAGAAAGGCAGGTCTAGGGTAACATCAAATCATGCTTAACCTGGTAGCTAGCCCTACCAGGTTGGGAGAGGGCTCTCTCCTTGTCAATCTCAGGAAAATATAGCAAATGAGGCTTGAGATGACTAATGTAAAGACTAATTTTAGGCTAGGTATATGCTTAGAGGAGTTTGATTGAATTTAATTTTGTTTTGTTGGCTCAAATGTGAAAGGCAGATTTGGGTCCAAGGAATGGACACAGTCTTGCAGAGATCTCTATGGGTTGAGGTAGGCAAATGGTTTAGTACTTCGAAATAAGTGAGATGGAGAGTATTAAGACTAGTTAGGAGTTGGAGAGGGCATGAAAGTCTCAGGGATCCTCTTCAAACATCGGAAAACATAAATAACTAAACAAACCCTAGGTAGAGCACTGCAAACATCAATGAATTCTACCTTTATCCTTGTTTCATTTAGTTAATATGAATAGAGAGAGATGATGGCATACATAAACACATGTAAACTTTCATTACAGAAGGAAAAACAATACCAAATCAAGTTGCCACAAGAATCGCATAAAGTGTTGCAAACCCTGGTCTATTCCTTTTCCAAACTGCAGAGATGAATGTATAATGCTGCTCAAGTCTTTCACAAAAGTCCAACCTTTACCAATGACTGAAAAAGTACTAGATATAGGCAAAAAACAAATCATCCTAGCCTTTAGGGGTTGAGCTCATAATTTTAGGAGCTATTTCAACAAGATCTAAATTGAGAACTAAAAAGTAGGCAGTGGAACAGCTTGCCTCTAAAAACTCGGAAACTGATTCATTTAGTTGCAAACTACCTTTTCATGATGAATCTACCTCCATGAGTGAAATTTTAGCATATTTACATAAAAATACATCAAGTTACATTAAATTACATCGTAATTTTTACAATGAGGAAGAGAAAAGTCAAACTGAGAAAAAACTAGGCGAAAAACAGAGTTTTTTGGCAAAAATGACAAATTTTCATCTTGTGCGTTGCGCTCATGTCCCTGTGCGTTGCGCTCATGTCCCTGTGCGCCATGCTACTTTGCAGCTGATTTTGGAGGCCTTCTCGTGCACCAAATTTTCTCCAAGTGGGCTTGTTGGAAAGGTCTTCCTATATAATTTTCAGAACAGGTGTAATTTCTAAATTTGGCATCCATTTGCCCCTCCAAAAATTAGTTCTCCCAACACTGCTTCCTGTGTGGCCAAAAGGAGGCAGAAAGGGCATTTTTGAGGTGTTTTTGGCCCTTTTGGAAGCTCAAAACTTGAAAAAAATTCTTGGCCATTTGTGGGCATTCATATTTTTTCCTGAGGAATCCAAAAATGCTGAGTTTTCCTCCAAAGGAGATCTCTATCAAAAGCGTGCGCCAGGTGGCACGACGCATCAAGCAGAAAAACCCATGTTTTGCTCCAAAAATTCAAAATTGACCAAAAGTCCCAAATTTCTTGAAATTTGGGCTGAGTGTCCTGCATCAAGTGCTATGTTGGGCTAAGGAAGCCTCAGCCAAAATCTGGATCTTGTCTTGCCCTTTCTTCTTCCTCAAAGCTTTCTTCAATTTGGCCTTCAAAGTCCTAATTCTTGCCTTGCAACTTTTATTTCTTGCCAAATAGTGGTAGGCCATGTGCCTCAACATCTTTTTCTCTTTGTTGGCCTTCTCCAGCATATTTTCCTTTTGTCCTCTCAAGCCAAGATTCACGATCAGCATCAATTTCTTGTTCAAGTGATGTCAACTTGACTTTCCTCCTCTTGGTAGCTTGCCGGTTTTCTCTTATGTTTTGGAGCTCCATGATGATTTTCTGATCTTCCAACTATTTGTTCCTCTACTCAAGATAGTTGATTATCCACTTGGCTCTTTCCAGGTTGAGAGACAAGTCATGAATGTCAGCTTGTTGTTCCTAAATGATCTCCTTAAGCTTTGAGCTTTGGGAGCCCAAATCGGTGTCATCATCCTGAATGAGAATGAAAACTCTCTCTTGACCTTCTAAAGGCCGCTCATCATGCAATGGTTTCTTACCCTTGTCCTGTACCTACTTTACTATTGAAGGAAACGAAACCCATTCCACCCCAGGTAGAGATAGTACTCGTTTTGCTACTGCAAACAATCTGCTTGTGCCCTTTTGGTAAGTGGCAAACACTGGCACACTGGTGGTTTAAGGCTCATGCACCTCTTGCTGATGTGAAGGCTCTCCTGCCTCATGAAAAACTGGTGGGGGTACTTGAGAGCCTGTGAAGACCTCATGTGAAATGAAATCCTCCCATGAAAAATTTAGTAAACTAAGCTGGTGCAAAACCACAATCTTGATTAATGCAAAGTGATAGATGTTGTTATACTGCTGATGAGGAGGTTTCCTTTGCACTAATGTGGTCATTTTCTCGATATTCCGACATATGAAATAGGGGAGGTTCATCATCCTCACCCTAGTGAAATGCATTAATAATTTGATGTGGTAGGCATACAAACGAGAAAATCTGCCTTCACAGCTGAAATATTTAATTATGAGCTTCATCAATGGAGCATATGTGTCTTGAAGATACCTGAAAGGGAAAACTCTACTAATCTGCCTCTGAAAACCAGCCTTGATATAAGGCTCATAATGTTCCCTGTCCACCAATTGTCTCTTTTTCCATTGCTCACCCACATTCGGAATACCTGTTTCTTCAACTATAGATTCCGGTGTCAAAGTGAATGTCACACCTGCCAAATTTACCTGACCATTGTGAAGATGGAGGACAAACAATCTGGCCAGCTCATGATGGTATTTGACTCTTTGCACCATCTCATAAAATTGATAGCAGGACTAATGTTTGAAGCATGCTACAGCCATTGGGCAAGCCAACAACTTAGTAAGTGTAGTGGGCTCCTCCCGGATATGTTTTCCACCCTTGTGAGGTCTCCTTGGTGCATGAATTTCTTCGAAGGAGTCACTTACTGTTTCCTCATTTCTGTCATAAGATGAATCTAACTCCAAGTTTGCCATTGTTTGATGTTTCTTAGATGAGTATGAAGAGATTTGATAGTGTCAATAGGTATTTGATGCTAAACAACAAGGATTGATGATAAGGACTGTGAAGGGACTGTGAATAGGGGGTTTGGGATGCTGCTTGTAGGGTTATTGGAAATTGCATGGTTTGGGGAATGATGTTTAGGGTTTTGGGCTATCAATTTAGGGTTTGGGGTAGTGGGATTAGGGATTAGGGTTATTAGGTTTAGGGATAGGGGGAATAGGTAAGTGTGAGTGAAAAAGGGAAGGAGGAAAGAGGTGAATGAAATGGTAGTGAGGGGAAGTGAAATGGCAGGGGTGAATAGGATAGCAAAAACTGTAAATTGTAAACCCTAGGCAGTTTTCTCAATACAACTGTGCAAGGAACCAGGGTTTAATTTTTTCCTTATTGAAACACTATAAACACTGATGGAAACTCATACATTGGCAATATGGGGGCGTCAACTTACTTGTGAAATGAAGAATTTGTGATTTGGGAGCTTTGGAGAAAGATTTGGATGATTTCAAGCCTTGAAGACTGATGCATCACGCACACTCACAGGTGCACCATGCCTCTCTGGTGCGTCGTGCTAGTTAGAAACCCAGTGAAAATTTTCCTCTATGTGCGCCGCGCAGGCCAGGTGTGCCGCGCCTTGACCCAGGTGCGTCGCACCTCCAAGTTTTCACTGTTTGGATGCAAAATCGCTCCTTTGACTCGAAAACACGATTTGCACTTGCTCTCTTCTCCTTTGGCATACAAATGAGCTTCTTTTGACATGAAAACAATTTATATACCAATGATTTTGATTTTTCACTTATGAAAACCCACTTTCCTAATGTTTGTATTTCACTTGTTTCTTAAAACTCTGTTTTGGGTAGTTTGTCTTACTTTTTGCCTTTGATGGACTAAATGCTTTGAAATTTTGTTTCTTTTGCAGGAACTGGAGTGCAGAGGCTTGGCAAGGTGACCAGGGCTGCCTCTTGAAATTATTACATGCAGAAAAAATGAAATTACATGAAATTGTGTACATAAAACATAAAAAACTTTGTGTTTCCTCAAAACAGAGTTTTGAAGAAAAATCAATCACTTAGCATGTGATTATTGAATTTTTTGTTGTTGAGACTTTATTTGACCTCCTCATGTGCCTGCTGACCATTATTGAGCATTTACAAGACCTTATTGACAAAACCCTAGACCTAATGAGACCTAAAACCCTAAAAATGACTTTTGCAGATGTAAAGGCAAAAATGACAGTAAATGACCTGAAAATGGGCCAGCATGTAAAGATCATGAGGAAAAAAATTTATAAAATTCCACTGCCATTAGATGATCCATGATCTTAATGGAAGCAGTTGATCAGATGAGACAACTAACATGCAATGAAACAAGATTATTTTGATCACTGATGGAGGGATGAAGATACCGACACTAACAAGTCATATTTTCATCACCTAGGAAGACATTGCCACCATCATACTTCTCGTATTCACAGAACCACTATCTATGGGGAGTCATATGAAAGGATTCACCTCAGCCAATAAACCATGCCTCATGATATGCATGTTTACTAAAAGAAGATGCCAAATACACATCCCCACCTTCATTTGAGGTATTTTTCTCCTCTGCAGAAAGAGCATCAATAGTTTCCTTTCCTTTCTCAAGAGTTTTATATCTACAATATTTCTTGTAGTTCCATTCTTTTCTACATTTCCAACATACCTCTACATATTTTCCTGGAGCTTTAGATCTCCCACTTGAGGACTTATTTCTATTTCTATTATTTGACTGTCCTCTTACAAACAATTCATCTCCATTCTGGTTGTCCATATATTTTCTTCTCATCTCCTTTGACAACAAGGATGAGACTATTTCATCAAATTTTTAGTTGTATTGCTACATATGGAAACAAATAGAGAATCACATGATTCTAATAGAGAACACAAAAAATAAATGCACTTATCTACATCTAAAATTTTAATATCAATAGATAATAATTGACTTACCACAATATTGAAGGTGTTTAGATGCCCTGTCACTAAGTCTCCATCTCGCATCCTCAGGTTATATAGCTTCTTCCATAAGAACAATTTATTTGCCAGTGACTTAGACTAATATAAAGTCCCTAACTTTTCCCATAAAGCTTTCAATGTAGCTTCTCCTAAAACATTCAATAATTTTGAATCAGAGACACACCATTGTATTGTGATCTTTACCTTTTGATCCAACTTGGTCTAGTCCTTTGTTGACAATGTCGTTGATTTAGTACCTAGATCCACTGATCTTTATCCACCAACAAATCCTCCATATTGAGTTTCCACAACTCAAAACTCTAACCGTCAAATTTATCGATCTTTATCTTTCAATTGTTCACCATTTCCTTTCACCACAAGAATTGAGCCTACAGACCTCCCACTATAACAGGGCCTATCACAGGCCCGAGAAAAATCGAGTCAGCCGCAAAGTTGTCCCATTGAAGCCAAAATTGTTGTGATACCAAATGAAGGTTTTAATCCCATACAAAAATTATCTAGAAATGAATTCTTAAAAATAGGAAATATATACTGATGTTTTTCTCCTAGAACCCAAAACTAGGAAAACTAGATTGATTTTCCATTGTATTCCTCTCAATTTTACAATACATTATATACATGTCGAAGTATTCATAAACCCTCAATCCATTAACCATGGATTAGAACATAATTGTGGTTCCCTTGAATGGGTCTACAAAATACCATGGGAAAAACCATCATTCTTAAAACCATGTGCAACAAACCATGCGCAAAACCATGGGTGGGTTCTCCCACCATCCTTGGGTCTGCCTAAAAGAAAATTTTGGGGTATTGCCCTAAAAACCATGCAAAGGGCATATAACCCCCTACTTGTGATGGACTATAACATCCCTTTATTCTATTCTTGCAAAGAATATAATACATACTCAGCAATAAGGTAGTACAGTGCACAACGTACAAAGCTAGAAGGACTAGAAATGCAAGGATTAAGTCAAATTTGCATGAGATGACAAGAACTAGAAAAATATTCAACAATGCATTATATCCTCTCATGAATGAAATTGAGGCTTACATATGCAACAATTTTGGGCATAAGGCCAATGAATGTAGAAGCAATTTGATGTCTCCCTATCAGCAAGAAAGAAAGGAACAATTCAAAAAAACTTGGGAAAAGAAGAATATTATACGTCTAGAATGGTGTGGATTTCTTCTATAAGCCAAAATTCATGGAAATTAGTGGCACATTAATAATGGATGTTAAAAACATGTGACAAGTGACATAAATAGTTTTATATCCTTCAATGAAAACAAAGGTGTAAATGTCACTTTATGTAATAATGCACCAACAAGAATAATGGGTAATGGGACAATACTCTTAGAAAAAGGAAAGACCAAGGCACAAAATGTTTTATATATAGATGGTAGTCAACATAATATTTGAGGTGTTATTTAGATGTGTGACCAAGGAAATGAAGTAACATTAAGGTCAAATGTGTGTCTTGTCAAAGAGTTGGACACAAGAGAAACTATAATTAGAGAAAATAGGACTCTGAGTAATGTATATGTGTTGAAAGGAGACAAAGAAGATTTTTATTTTTATTTAGGTAAAACTAATGAGAGTTCGTTATGGCACAAAATATTGGGACATCTTAGTTTTCATTAGTTGGATAAATTAGGTAAAAAGGATGATGCCTAAGATATGCCCAAAATCACTAAACCTAGAAATAATGTATGTTAGTCATGTCAATTTGGAAAACAATCAAGAGTTTGATTCAAATCAAAGGAATATTCTACAAAAGGGCCTCTTGAGTTGATTCATATAGACATGTGTGGACCCACAAGAATGAGATATCCATGAGGCAATAATACTTTATGTTGCTAATTGATGATTGCGTAATAATGTGTTGGGTTAGTTTATTGAAATATAGAGATGAAGCTTTTGAAAATTTCCAAATATTCAAAGCACCTATGGAAAATTAAATGGATCCTAAAATTGAGCGCCTAGATTAGAGAGAGGGGGAGTGTACACATCTAATGATTTTTATGTTTTTTGTGAACACATGGGATTAAGAGATAGTTCTCAACATCGAAAATCCTTCAACAGAATGGGGTAGTTGAAAGGATGAACAAGACAATTCTACAAATGGCCCAATCTATGCCCAATGAATCAAAGGTGCCACATACCTTCTAGGAGAAGTTGTTCAAACAAAAGTCAACATTATCAACAAAAATAATATTAGAGTAAATAGTGATAAAATACCTTATGAAATATGGTATGGAAGACCTACCTCTATAAATCATTTTAATGTCTTTGGTAGCAAATGCTTCATCAAAAGGACTAAGGAAAACATCAGTGAATTTGAGTCAAGAGCAGACAAAGGGATCCTTCTTGGCTATTATTCCATGATAAAAGGCTATAAGTGCTACGACAAAAGACTCCACAAGATTATTGAAAGTATAGATGTAAGATTTGATGAAGGACGTGTTCACACTAGAATACAACCACAACACAATTAATTCCTCAACTATGAGTCACCAAAGGAAAGTTAAAGAACATTGAGCACAAGAGGAATGCAAAGAATCAAAGGAAAAAGATAGAGAAGTGTTGAAAATATTGTAGCCACGGTCAGTATTTTCATTCAAAAATGATGGAGAAAATTCATTTTTTTATGTTTGACCAAGTTAGCCTCAAGATGCACAAGTTAGTCACACATGTGTGAAAATCCACTTCCAAAATCACATATAAATAAGTAATTGTTTGAGCTCATTTGGACACATCACTCACTTATCATTCAAAATGAAAATCACAAATATTCATCGACACATGTGAAGGATTCAAAGGCGGGTTTTCTATTTGCATTGACCAACTTCTACACATTTGTTTGACCTACATTGACACGAGAAGAATTGCATCTATTTGACTAAATTATCGACTATTTTGGAGGCCAAATATTCTAGGGATCTGTTGTCTCTATTTGATCAAGTTTTTAATTTTGTTCTAGGATTGTTGCCTAAGGTTGACCATAAGATTTTGACAGAGGCGTTGATTGAGGATTTCAGAGGATTATTTGACTGAAGCTTTGACCAAATTTTGGCCTCTTGTTCAGAGCTTCCATAGGCCAAAATTTGACCAGAATTTACTTTTTCTATCTTTGTTGATTGGTTTTGACTTGGATATTTTGAGGTTAGAATTTTTGGAATCTTGTTGGAATATTATAATGTACTATTGATGAGCTGAATTATCTTTCTCATAAGGAAAGATTGGTTGCGTTTTCCCCTTGTGGGAGTTTCCCTGGTTGTGAGCGTAATTTTTTGGTGTATCTTGTCTCTTACTTAATACTTAGTATGATATATATTTCTCTATTGATGAAATTAAATGGTTTATTTTTTCATGTGTAACTACTTAATTATTGGAATGTTATAAGAAGATTGCTTGTATCACTAGAAGTATTTATCAATTGTGAAAATCTATACTAGTCTTGGATGCAGTAGAAATTCAACATGGTATCAGAGCTTTGGTGAAGGAAAAGACCTATGAGATCTCCTTGAAGGAAATGAAGAAGCACTTTGAATATTTTGGGATACAACCCTCTATATTTGATTAGACATATTCATCATGGATTCCTTCATGAAGGAAGAAAACAAGCTTGAAGGAGCTACTAATTATAGGGCATGGAAGGCTAGGATTAACTTAGTACTTTCAAGGCACAAGGTCTTAGGTATTGTTACAAGAAAATTTATAGAACAAGCTGACCAAACAGGAAAAGACAAATTTTAAGAAGATGACATATTGGAAAGAAGCATCATCATAAAATATGTTATGGATCATTTATTTCCCTATATTTTTTATCATTAATCTTCCAAGGTTGTGTATCATGCCAATGTTGGATTATAAACTATCAACAACATCAATCAATCCATCAATCTAAGGGGTCAAATTTGCAATATTAGGATGAAAAATAATCATACTATGTCATCATGCTTTGTCAAAATTACTTCAATCAGAGACAAACTCAAAGCCATTGAATAATAAGTATCTGACAAAGAATTAGTAGTTGTAGCTTTGGGTAGTTTTTCTACATCTTGGGATTCGTTTTCATCAAGTATTTGTGTAAGAGAAATGCACCTATTTTTAAAAACTATGGGTTATCTGTACTCAAGAAGAATCAAGAATCCTTTCTAGAGGTGAGATTGAAGGTCCAAATGAAGAAGCTTTTGCAACAAGAAAAGAAGACCTAATTTTCAAAGATTTCAAATATTTTTTCATAGAAGACCAAATTCAAGACTTGCTTCAATATATGCTCCATGAAGGGAACCTGCTCCACATAGAGGACATCCTCCTCCCTCTTATGATAGTGTCATGCGGAAAGAGTTAATCTTGCGGACAAAACCAACCTCCCTAGAAGCCTAAGACTTTCTAGTGACAAACAAGACAATTAAGAGCAATCCTTCTCTGAACATGCATTTATCACACGAGAAATCAAGTGTTTTAGATCCTACCTGTAGTCCAACGCTGTTGTAGTAGTCCAGCCTCATCGATCCGGATGAGCTCCTCCTTCACTCTGAAACCTGCATTCACTAATAATCAAACGATTACATAGCACCTGAATATCCTATAAAATAAAACATATTCAACATATAGACCAAGGAGTATATGAAACAACTCATTAATAACAAATTGTTGAGAAGAATGGACTTATTTGTATTAATAGGAAACAAAAGAAACCATTAAAACCTGAGCCTTGGTGTTGTGCAGGTCCCTCCCAGGGTCCAGCAAGAGTTTTCCTTTACTTTGATAAGCTCACCCACTTCCAAATGAAACAAGAAAGGATGGGAATCTCTCCTCACAAGCTTCTACAAGAAAGTCCTAATTCCAACAGCATCTACCCTTTGGAATGTTCAGCTTCCAACCTCCCCTCCTCTGGCCCAAATGCCTGTATTTATAGTGTTCTAGAGGAAGTTAATTAGGTCCAACATCAATGGGATACCCCCCTCTTTTGGATGGGGAAGTTCCTCTCTTGATGGGATAAGTTCCTCTTTCATAGGGATGCATGAACCATCTGGAGGCGCTCAATACACGTCAAACAATCTTCTAGAATGCTCTAGAAATGACCACAAGTAAATTTTTTAAGATGAAACGTGCGCCTTTTGACCTTTACAGGAGTACGCACCCATCCCTTGGCATACAGAGTGTGCTGGGACACAGGTATTATGAGCTTGGAATGCGTACACACAGGCGAGGTAGAGAGAACCTGCGTACCCAAAGATAAACATGTTTTTTAATGACTTTCTCTCTTTCTTGAAGTTTGACATGGAGAGCAGAGGTATAAGGCTTGACTAGGAGGATAATATGACTGTTGATGGAGCCATACTAACTGCAAATAGTCATGGTGACAAATTTTAGTGTAATAGATTGCCCCCTAAAGTGCGAAGCCTGTAATAGATTAGGGTTTTTATATCATTTGGGAAGGGTGAAGTACTTTATCATTTCAAGGATTATCTCGTGGAGAGCCTGGTTAGAACCTGCAATTTTTCAACACAAAATACATGTATGAGATTATATCATCGCTGAGGTAGGCATTCCCATACTCAGATCAAAAACTTTAACTAATGGATTAACTAACAAACTAACTACTGATCTGATACAGGAATGATTTCATAGTACATCATAATTATAGACTCATGTAGACATAGTATGGACGCAGCCATCTGTTTGTAATTGGTCCACAATATAATGAATACAAAACTCCTCGCAGCCTGGATGGTGGAAACTAGATCCAGGGTCTTCATCTCTACTTCCCGAATTGGTACGATTCTAGCCATGCGAATAAATGAATCGATTTCGAACATGGTAGAAACCACTTGATTACCAGTCAATGATGTAAACTGTTAACAAGTGTGAGAGAGACCACC